>APFE031447283.1:64394-87188 GCA_000404065.3 Pinus taeda | reverse complement strand
CTCCATGATTTTCTCCTTAGGAATTGGATAAGATATGCCAACCAAATCCTCCATGATTTTCTCCTTAGGAATAGGCTTGCATAATTATCTCCTTAATATGGTGGAGGAGATATGGATAATTCTCTTGGAATTAATTCTCCACATATTTTCTACACATCACAAAACTCACATATTCTTGAGATATATAAAAATATGTATATTTTCTAATATTAAGTCATAAATTCACTTATAATACAAAAATGAATAAAATGGAAAATAAGAAGCTGAAACCCAAATGTATGTATGAAAATGATATGATAAAATGTTAATGGGATGATGAAATGTAAGGAATAGTGAAGAAAAAGGTGGATGAAAATATGACATTTCTGAGTCCCAATAGATATCATAAATGCAATCCTTGCACCTACATGGATTTTAATCATGGTAGGAATACTTTTCATATTAAGTACACTTTTGCAACTTTTCTATCTCAACCTGTGATTTTACCCTATCATAATAGATTTACTTTGTTTTTTTTTATTCTTCCCTGAGGGATATCATAAATGCAATCCTTACACCTACATGAATTTAACAACATCAAGACACATCTTCAAAACAATTTATAAATTGGGCATGATTATCATCAAAAGCAATCCAATAGTTCCCTTTATCATTTCCAAAGTGGATGATGGGTGAAACACATTAGGAAAAGAGTGCTAAATTTTATGTTTAAATAAAAGACATTTATTGATAAATGATGCACATCATGCAACTAATGGAATTATTACTCTTCATTGTAATACCTTGGATGATATCAACGTTGTAACACCCTCCTCACACATCTACCTAGGTAACCATCCAACCGGGGTAAACATGCGATGAGAGGCTACTATGATTAGATTCAACCTCCTATGTGACCTTAAGGAAGTGGAATTGACGAAACACATCAACCAACCTATCCACACCAGTAATAGAACCCTCAGGGGATATGTCATCCACTTAGACATCCTATCCTGGGTTCCACTGATGTTATGGACATCTTAAGCCTTAGTCGCTCTCATGATATAGGCATGATAGAGTCCAAAAACCCATAGTTGCTGTCGCAGGCTTGCTTGTCAGCGTCTAGAGACCCAATTTTCCAGTTTTGCGCTAGCGACCTCGGAATTTGAGCCACTTTTTCAGGCCTAGAGCCTAGGTCACTCCCCAAGATGGATTGATAGCTTAATATCAGTCATAGAACAAGGAAATAATGATGCAAAAGAAATAAGTTAAAGAAGACCTTAATCAGACCCCTACTAGGCATGATAGGCGTTTCGTCAAACATATCATCAACATGTAACATATAGGTGTAAACAACAAAATCAAGCATAGGGATTTCAGACTTAACTGAGAATCGCTATGAACCATTTTTTCCTCATTTCATTTGCTGAATTATCATCTATTAGTCCATATATCCATTATCCATTAATTTAAAAATAAAAACATGCTAAGAGCCTTACATAGTTGCTGTCATAAAACACACATATAACCAACATAACAATATAAATACTCATGAAAGTATAGCCATATAGACCACATATAATCCATCCAAATACTCAAAGAAATAAAAGGAGAAATAACCTTTCATTAATGATGCAATAAGCCAACTGGAGATGGGAATACATGTTCCACCTATTCATAGATTGGATGAGCCAAGTCTCTCTTCAGCCAATCACCCTCGTGCCATATTCCAAGAATGAATGTGGGACTCATACAACACACAAAAAAACCAAGTAAGCATGGATGCCACTGGATTTATCCACCTACATCATGGGAATTTGAGTTCCTCCTAGTCTCTCAGGCTATACTGTAATCCATAGCTTGATCAAGGGATCATTATGTCCTACACTGAGACACACTCTCCAGGCTTTACCGTAAATCCCATCCCGAGACTACTAGGCCCAAAGGAGAGAGATCCACCTCCTAGATTTACCGTATATCCCGCCATTCACTGGCAAGGATTCCTAGGTTGTTAAAGGCACAGTCCTCGATTTATTACAACCCACAATCTAGTTCAGGGGTTACTAGGCTGGTGGCTTTACTGTGATCCACAATTCGGTTCAGGGACCATTAGGCGATGTGTTTTTCATTTCAAAGATCCACCCCACTCAGCTTTGAATCCATCCAACCATCCCACATAAACTGAATATGAGAACCCATCCCATCAAAGATATAAGGGAATGGCAAGGCTAGGCTATAGAACACTATCACACCTAGAAAAATGCATGCCATGATAGAAAAGAACCACATGAAATCCCATACATGCCAAATTAGCAAGGAAAATACACATGCAAGTTAATACTTACAATGAAACCTATCGTAGCTGCTTGATCTTGCCTTTCCCTGCTTGATCTTTGCATCCTCTTTCCTTCTTTTCCTTTCTTGCTCCAATTCCAAAGTACTCCAAGAAAACTCTAAGCATCCAAGAGTGAGAGAGAGAGAGAGAATAATGAGAGAGCTCTGAAACTCAACTGACAAAAGGTTACCAATTGACCTCATAATAATTTTTATGAATGAGGCCTCTATTTTCTTCATTTTCCATTATTTTACTTGATTTTCCTCCTCACATGCAACTTGTGACCTTTCACCTCCCTTTTCTCCTAATTTCCATTTTCAGAAATAAATGTGCCAAAAATGTCATTTTACCTTTCCAAATCCTAATCCATTGCCTTTTCCAATTTCCTTAGCCATAAACAACCAAATGAACACCCCCTAGGATGTCTTGCCCAACATTCAGCTTGGAATAAGTGTCCCATCAACAATGGTTATTTTTTTTTAACTTTTATTACATGGAATTTTCACCAGGACTATTATAGAACCCTCCCCCTTGGGGGACACCATCCTTAGTGTTTAATCACACATATACCTCAACAAATCACTAGAAAAAATACATACTACTCATGGAGCTTTATAACATAGCTCGATGCAATATTTACAATGATCATCTTGCTGAATGCCAACCCACATGATATCATGATAACATAACCAAATGATAGCATAGTAACATGACAGCATAATTAAAATGACATGTCATCCATACCGCTTAGTGGAGCTTTATAACATATCATGGCGGTATTTACATCCATATACATATGTACGTTTAGAAATGTCACCAAAACATATACCAAGACATCATACCAGAACATATACCAAAACACCATATCAAAGCATATACATAAACACCATCTTAAAACTGCTTTGCCTCAACTGGAAAGAAAGGAAGGATACATAGCCCGCATCTGATCCTCCATCTCCTATGTAGCTTCATCAGGCCCAAAGTTCTTCCATTGCACTTTAACTTGACTGATTGCTTAGTTTTGGATCATGAGAACCTTTTTCTGCAATATACACTGAGGCTTAGGCTATAATTCTCCATATGGTTCCACTTGTAATACAGACCAGTCAATCACATGATCAACATCTTTAATATACTTCTTAAGAAATGACACATGGAAAACATCACAGAATTTCACTATTGGAGGCAATGCAAGTCGATAGGCTACTGATCCAATCCTCTCAATGATACTAAAGGGTCCACAAAATCATGGTGCCAGCTTGGCACAAGATCCAATTCGCAAGGAGCTCTTATTCGATTTGATGCGCAACTACACCTGTTCCCCAACTTGGAACTCCTTGAAAAACCTGTTCTGATCTACATAACTCTTCCTCCTACCCTGTGTTGCCTTAAAATTTTTCTTGAATACCTACATTTGTTGTTCCATGTCTACCAACATATATGGTCCAATAAGTACCCTATTAACCGGATCACTCCAATTGATAGGAGTGCTATAACTCCGCCCATACAATTCCTCAAAAGGACTTATCCACAATGACTCCTGATAACCATTGTTGTATGCAAACTCTACCAAGTGGAGATACTCTTCCCACTTCCGCTGCTGATGCATCACATACATCCTCAACATGTCCTCCAATATCCTGTTGACCCTCTTTGTCTATCCATCTATTTGCAGATGATAAGATGTACTGAAGGCCAACTTAGTGCCCAAACCCGCAAATAACTCCTTCCAAACTTGGAAGTCAACTTTGCATCCCTGTCTGACATAATCTTCTTTGGAACACCATGCAACCTGACCACATTTATGATGAATACCTATGCTACATCGCTAGATGAGAATGTAGAATTCATGGGAATGAAGTGTGAAACCTTTGTCAACTTGTCCATAACAACCATGATGGAATCATGCTATCTCACTATGTTCGGAAACCATTTTATGAAGTCCATGGTAATGACCTCCCTTTTCCACTTCGGAATTGTGATCAACTATAGTAGTCCACATGGTTTGCGCTCTGCCTTCAATCGCTGAAAATAAAAACACATATCCACAAACTATGCTACATCCCTCTTCAGATTCAACCAATAATAAAACTTATTTATTTCATTCAGTGTCTTTTGATAACCTGGGTGGCCTAAATAAGGTTTCCCATGAAACTCTCTCAAGATCACCTTCTTGAGCTCACTTCTATCTGGTACGTATATCCTGTCTTTGAACCTTACCAATCCATCACATGTAAGACAATAATCCATACCCTTTGCACTTGCACTTGTACCTACACTACCATCTGTACCTATACCTACACCTGTAATATCACCCATACTTGTACTAACACCTTGCTGCAACTTGTGCATAATCTCAATATACCTGACATATTGCTTACTTGCCTGCAAGATCCTATCCTGTAAGTCTATCCCATAGGAGCTCATAAATACCAAGTGAATACGTGTACCCTCATGCTAAGAGAATCCACCACCTTGTTCTCTTTACCTTTGATGTACCTGACATTGAAATTGAATTCACTGATTGTGGCCAACCATCTAGCTTTCCTGGCATTCAGATTCAAATAAGCAAACAAATATCTCAACCCAATATGATCACTCATAAGTACAAACCTCCTACCAAGAAGATAGTGTCTCCACATCTTCAATGCATGTATGATAGCTTCTAACTCCAAATGATGTGTCAGGTAGTTCCTCTCATGCTCATTTAGTTTCCATGGCTCATAGCATACCACCTATCCATCTTGCATAAGGAATCCACCAAGTCCTCTCTTGTAATCATTTGTGCATACTATAAGCTCCTTGTCCATATTTGCAATATGTAGAATGGGTGCATGTGTCAACAACTTCTTAAGCTGCTCAAAGCTAGCCTCACACTCCTCTTTCCATTATAGTTCTTATCTTTCCTCTGGAATGATGTAATAGGATAAGAAATCTGAGAGAATTTCCTGATCAACCTTCGATAATAGACTGCCAGACCCATGAAAGATCTCACCTCATCCATAGCCTTAGAAGCTACCCACTCCATGATGGCTATTATCTTCTCTGGATCTATTGCAATGCCTTCCTTGGAGACCACATGTACCAAGTAATGGACCTCAGCTTGAAAGAAACTACACCTTTTGATCTTAGCATACAATTGATGCTCTCTCAACAACCTCAACACTGTTACTAAATTCTCTTCATTATCCTACTCATTTTTAGAATAAACCAATATATCATCAATGAACACAATAACAAACTTATCCAGATATGGATGCAACACAGTATTCATCAAACACATAAATGTAGTTGGAGCATTAGTTAAGCCAAATGGAACTACAACAAATTCATAATGCCCATACCTGGTTCAGAAAGTTGTCTTGTAAATGTCCTCCTCTTTGATGCCTACCTGATCATATCAAGATCTCAAGTCTATCTTCAAGAACACTGCTGCTCCCTTCAGCTGATCGAACAAGTCATTGATCTTCGGTAAAGGGTACTTGTTCTAGTTGATGGTCACTTTGTTCAACTTCCTGTAGTCAATGCATAATTTGAGAGTTTGATCTTTCTTCTTCACAAATAATACCGGTCCCAAGGTACTTGGCCTAGTGTATCCCTTGTCCATCATTTCCTTCAACTATAGCTTTAACTCAACCATGTCAGGTGTGCTCATCCCGTAAGGTTCTTTTAATGCTGGATATTCCCTTGGTACTAACTCAATAGAAAATTTTACCTCCCTGTGAGGTGGAAACTCTCTAATGTCCTCAAGAAATACATCTTTAAATTGCTGTAAAACTGGTTACCTTCTCAAGAAATTTGCATCCTCAACCTTCTTACCCTTATCATTAGAAATTTTCACTGCAAATAAGACACACCCTTTCTCGTGGCTATACATTTCTTACATAACTATCACCATCCTAATTGATGTGGCTTTCTTCTTACCCTGTGATGAGCACTAGTATTGCAGCAAGAATGCTACAACTCCTGGGTTACCAGGTTTACTTTATCAACCCGGGGTTTGTACAAACTTGGAGGTGACAATGCTATTTACACAAGTAAAAGTGACGGCTCTACCTTTTTTTCACTGTTCAACGTGCGAGAGACCACAAGGGTTTTTCAACCCAGACTTCTATGGATTCAGAAGAAGTTTGATTATTGATGAGGGAAAGAAAAATCTACTCCAAGAGAAATCTTGTCTAGTGCAGCAAGGAAAAAGACTGAAATCCAATGCTAAAACACACCATTTCCTAACTAATTGCTAAGAGACTATGCTTTAATGAGAATGATAAGTTAACATGTATGAAATTCTATTGTCCTAACCATGTATGTTCACAACATCAAACATTACTACTGTGCATGTGAATGACTAGAATAAATCTGTTTTTCTTTTTATATTTTTTATGGAAGAGTGTGAAAGCTAATCTCTTTTGGCGATGTGGATGGTGGCCTAGGAATGTTGGTGGATGGTTGGAAGGTTTGGGAGAGACTTAGGTAACCTTTTCTAGCTTCCTAGAGGATTTTCCCTCAATTTGGCCTCAAAATAGGCAATTACAGGAAAACCTATAGGATGTCCTAAAAACCTAAAGGATTCCCTATATTTCTACAGATTACAGACGAGAGAAAAATGATGGGTGCTGAAGGTGATGGAAGGCTTAGGGAAGGTGGTTGGTGGATGGAATGAGGTGAGAAAATTCCTAGGATCACTCAGAACTTGAAACCAAGGTTGGTAGATGGTTGGATTTGCTCAACATGCTTAGAGAGGTTTCCTTGTAAAATGATGAAATTGGTGAGAGTCTTAGTGAAAGAAAGGAATGATCATGGATGGATGAAGTTGGAAGGAGGTTGCTGGCTATGAGATCTCTCTTTACTTATGAAACACTTGCACTACATCAAACATTGATATTTTCCAAAAAATCATGTAAACAAGAAGAATTTCAATAAGCTAGGAAAATAGAGTTTAGTGAGCTAGCTATCTACTTCATGCATGAGGAAAATTTGTAGAATAATATGGAATCATTGATGAGGTCTACTGTAAGACTGAAAATGGAAGAAAGGAGAACTAAATCCTACTCTTGCAAACTGATCAAATGTTGTCTTAGGTATAGAACACTCTAAATTCTATGAGAAAGTAAAATTCTATCTTTTTGGGGTTGCATAGGAGTCCTTTCCTCAAATCATGATCCTTGAAGGAAGAAGTGAGGCCAAAACACCTATTGACAACTTTTTGATTTTCATTTATCTCTTCTAAACTACTACTGAAGTAAGGCACAAATGGAAGCAAACTAATAAACAAACTGATCAAATCTACACTACTTGCAACGAAACACTTCTAAAGACAATTTAACCATGAATCTATGAAATCAATCTAAGCATATAGATACACGAAGAGGAGCCTTTGGTGCTAGGGTTGAGCCCTAACCCAAGAGCTTTAGCCCTCTGATTTAACTCAGTATTGGATCAAGAAAAAGCTCATTCACATTATTAAAACAAAAAATTACATAGCAATGCCTTCCACAAGTCTGGAGCTCAAAAATAACTAGTGTTTTTACAACAAAAATTCGAATCCTAATGAGCCTCTAGGCCTCTTTATTTATACAATTTAAGTCTCCAACAACTTCCTTAAATCTAGGGAGGCTCGGCTCCTGAACTCGAGATAAACTAACTCTTTGACTATCACTTGCTTGGCTGCCTCTTGATCTTCATGACTTGGCTGCTTGTACTACGAGCTAGTGTGATTGATGGAGGAATATTCAAATGAGGGAGGATTAAATGAAGAGGATTTACCTCCTACAATATCTCTTCCTTGTCCCATTCGAGTTTCAACCCTTAATCTTGCCAAAATTCCCTGATTTTCTCTCACAAACCTGCATTCAATGCACATTAGTCCACTAGGCACAATATCTCACATTAACTCATCTCATTAAACAAAGTATAATCAAAACATGTAATAAATTGTGAGAAGAGTTGATTTGACTTAGGTAGGAGGTGATTTAAGGTCCATATAGCTACCCAATGATGAGTCTCATCATCATCCCCCTACTGAAAGTGTTGCTCATCCTCTGAGCAATTCAATCAATATCCATATCATTCATAGCTCTAGTGGCCTCCCTAACATCCCATGCTTCTACTGTGGTTTCCTCTTCTTGTGCATAAAATCCTGCCTTCCTTTCTATCTCCTCCCACTACTTTTTTTCTTCCTCTTCCTTCCTTCCTTCGAACATCCCCAAGAGTAGTGGTGGACTGAGTCTCAAGCGAATCTTATTAACTTTGAGCCTTTGGATGCTTTACTTGTGCATGGGTGTCCCGTTCAGTGCTCCTCTCATTCTTTGAGGAGAACGAAACTCTCTGATTTTCAAACTGTATGGAAAATTATTCCATCTCCTTTGGCAATCTTGCATGCTGTCATCCTCTAATAGCCTGAACATATCCTCAAAATGTGTAATTACTTGCTCTTGGGTAGCAAGATACTTGGGTGCAAGTTGAGGATCATTTGCAATTAAATTATGTGTGCTGATGAAAGCCATTGGATTTGACTACTCAAATATTATAATGAGAGGCTCTATTTGTTCCCTTGCTAATATCTTCTTCATTTCTATAGCCCTTACTTCCTCATGGTTCATCCATGATGTTGGCCATCAATCGCAAATCTACTAGTTTTGCATTAGGGTCCCATACATTCAGATCTATCAAGGCCATGTTATGTAAGTAGAACTCAGACATCTTAGCCCTATCCTCCAGTGTGATTTGAGCACAAAGATCAATGAACTGTCTATAATCCTGGAATGGCATAGTGCCTCTCTCTACTAGAGTCTTGATTTGGAATTGCAGCCACAGTTCCTTAAGGTATAATGCATAGGACTTAGTTGGCATCCTGCATTGAATTGCCTCTAGGGATAGACTAGCCATGGTTTCCAATTGATTCTCTCTTTCTTGCAATTGTTTTTTGAACCATGCATTTTCTGCATCCAACTGAGCTTTCATAATGGCCTCTCTATCCCTCAGGATACTTAGTTCTCTGCCCATCTCTTTGAGCTTTTCCTCCATGTGACCTATGTCCTCCACTCCTTTGGACTTATAAATATGCATCCATCTATGTGCTCTTTCTATTTCTTTCTCAAGCTCAAAGAATAATGGGATGGGAATTTTTTGTGGAATGACCCTACCCCATTAAATAAATCTGTGGTAGGAGTCAAGGTTAGGTTGAGGACTAGGTTCCCTTAACTCTAGATCCTCCTTCTTTGTTTCTTGCTACATACTCCCTTCCTTATCCAATTTTTGAGTTTCCTATAGGTTTAGTAGAGTTTCCTGTAGGATTGCCTCTCCTCCCTATAGGTCATGCTGTGTATCATGTAGGATTTCTTTTCCTTTGGATGAGGCAGATCTAGTCATAGACCTTCACACATAAGTGATAGGAGACTTAGGGGAGGTATGTCCCGAGGATCCTTCTCCTTGAGTTTTTATAAGAGGAGCCATCTTCTCCTGCTATTTAGGTGACTCTTCAATAATAATGGGAACCTTACTGGGAGTTTGAGGTTTTCCCTGATTTACCCTTGTACTTTTTCTTGTGTTAAAGTACAAAGGGGTTTGTCTCTGTATTTTGCATTCTTATTTGATAGGGGTGCTAAGGGCAGTGAGGGCAACTGCTGCCTCTTTTTCAATGGGTTATGGAGACACCCTGGGTGACTTCTCCTTGTCTTCTACCTCATCTTTTCTGTTTCCCTTTTCATCTTTTTGTTTCTCCTCTTCTTCTCCCTCTAGTTCCTCACCTTGTTCATTAGTTTCCACCTTGGCATCTTCTTCTATTGCCTCACTACTTTACTTCTCTTTCTCTTCCTATTATTCCTCATTTATTTCCTCTTCATCCCTCTCTTCTTCTTCCTCATCTATTTCCTCTTCATCCCTCTCTTCTTCTTCATCATCTGTTTCAGTCTCTTCTTCATCCCTTTCACTGGCAGTAGGGCTCTTGTCATATTCGAGGGCTTTTATATCCTCCTATGTCTGCATGTCTCTGAAAATTTCCCATTTGATAGGAATTCTAAGGTTTTGGAGGGTATCTTCTATGATGAGTCTAATTAGCCCATGATGGGCTAGCTGTTGGTAGTTTCCTTCTTGCACCTTCATGCTCATATCTATCAGTGATTGAAGAAGGAAGTAGGGTATGCTGAGTCTGTGGTGAGGAAGTGTATCTGCTCCAAACCTTAATTCTTCAAGAAGCCTAAAGTGGTATCCATATACCATACTATACCTACCTTCACATGATATATATTTTATAAGGTGGTAGCTTAATTCATTCCAGGGGTATGGTAGGCTTGCTCTTTTTACTCCATTCTTTTCTTCAATGGCCTCCTCTCCCTCTAAAAAGAATTTCTTCTTTGCAGTTTGGTTATTTCCCTTGTCGTCCTTTCTCCAAGGCACTCCTAAGGGAAGTGTGGTAATTCTACCTATGAGTTTAGGGGTGAGTTCTATGGAGAGGCCTCTCACCACCATAGTGGCATGGGTCCTAGTTAGTGGAATGAGGGAGAGAGCAAAATCATTGGATACTTCATCATCATACCCCCTCAATTTCTCAAAGAAACCCATCCAATTATGCCTTGTGAATATCTCTAGCACAGGAGGGTGTTGATGAATCCTCCGAGTGTTGATGGGCTCCCTTCTATTAAACCTCACTATCATTTTGTCTAATGGATGGAGGAGTATATATGTCTGATACAAAATTTTAATGGAGGAAATTGAACTGAAATTTCTGTGGATACAATTCCCTTATACTGCAATCAATTCCAACAAACTAGAAGATTTTTTTGTTCCTTTCACTTGGAAAAATGGGAGGAAATGTAGAGCCTACCTCCTTACAATGATTGATGTAGCCGACCCCTGGTTTTCTCCCTTTGAAATTTCTCGTTGCCAATCCTATAGACTGCCTGACTATTTCCTGTAGGATTCCTATGGGATCCTGTAGGATTTCTTGTAGGATCTTGTAGGTGGTCCTGCATAGGAAAAAACTGAAATTTACCTCTCCTATAGGTTGCTTGAGGACTGAGAGCGACTTTTCTAGTGTGAGCCTCGAGAATGTGAATGCATATATGCATGGGGATCAACATTTATTTCCTCTTATGGTCAATTTGGGTGAGGTGGTGTGCTAGAAGCTGTGGCACAAATATCTATTTTTGGGCTGTTGGTAGCACTACCACATCATCATTCTCCTCACCTCGTAATCAACTCCCACTTCGGGCATCTGTAGCTTAACTGATTTCGACCTCAACCTCCTTTTCTTTGACTTGACTGCTGCTATGTGTGTGAGGACTAATTGTTTTGTCCTCGTTGACTGAATGAAGGTGGCCAAGTTAACTTGCCAACTTTCGCTTATAAACCAACTTGTTCAAATTTTTTACATATTTTGATCACATTATGAAAATGAGAGAGTGGAAGTGAGATACTTACCTGTGGTAACAATACCTTGCTCTAGTTTGTTGAAGAAATGAGGTTTTTGCTGTGCGTTGACTGCATGTGATTTCTCCCCTTTTTTCTTATATTTTCCTTTGATGATTTTCTTTGATGTGTAGCTACCTGGTGTTGATGATGATGATGCTGATTTTGCTGCTATTAGGCTCTGGAGGAGCTTCTTCTACAGTTGGATCTCCATGCTTGAAACTTGTTGAAACCTATGATATTTGTTTTGTGGGATAGGCTGCTACAGGATTTCCTACAGGATGTCTTCTGGCTGCTTCTCCCTCAAAATTTTTAATCATATTCTAATTCTAAGACCTAAGGATGATTAGCATGGGAAGAGAGGAGGTCTAGGGTTTTGTGAATGGTGAAAAATAACCTTTAGGTGTTGTCCCCTTGCTCTCTATCTTCATCTTTTTCTCTGTGTTTTTTTCTTGAAAACTATAAATTTTTTGAAACTAAATTTTTTGATGAATGCAGGGGTGATCAAGGTGGAGAGAGGTGTGGTAATGAGATGGTGATGTAGGAATTTATTTCTTTGACATGGGGAGGCCATTTCCTTTCTCTAGGGTTACTTCCTTTAATATTCTAAAGCCACTGTAATTCCTACGTGATCATCCTGTAGGATTTCATGGGACCCTGTAGGTTTACAGGCAATCTTGTAGAAAAAAAAAAAACCTTGGAAATTGAGGCCAATGAGTGAAAAGATGAAAGGAATGGTGGAATGATGAAGGATAATGAATGGAGAAATAAAAATATGAGCTGAAGAGGTCCCTTTTGGTTCTCCATTGTTGCTCTGATCGTCCTCCTACTAACCTGCAAACAATATTTTCCTAATTTTTTTTTTTTTTTTTTAAACAACTAGTCTGCCTCCAAGAGGTTTTCATCCTAGTTGCTTGCCCTGGGCACCTTAAGAGAGGTTTTCACCTAGAGATCTTTTTATTTCTATTTTTTTTTTTTGACACCATTGGGCCTCCTCAAGAGGTTTTCAACCCAACAGTGGGACTCAGGCACCTCATGGAGGTTTTCCCTTGAGTCTCCTTATTTTTCTTTTTCTCAACGACTTGATGAGGTAGGAGATGATAATTTCTCCACCACCATATTGGTACCATCAATGAACTCTTCCTTTGACAATGGCCTTTTGTAAACTTTCAATCTATGCCCATTAACAAGCAAAGGACTGGCTTCTACATCTATGGTTCTAATCTGCACTAAACCCTTATCATGAAATTTCTCTATGACATAAGGCCCTAACCATCTAGTCCTTAACTTTCCCTTAAATTATTTATATATGGAATCATATAACAAAACCCAATCACCTTCTTGAAATTTCTTTTCCTTCATGTTCTTGTCATGCTAGATCTTCATTTGAATTTGAGTTACCTCTATGTGTAGGAGGGCCTGCATTCTGAACTCATCTAACCCATTCAACTTGAGCAATCTCTCTTTTTGTGCATGACTGAGATCTAGATATAGTTGGGCTACCATTCTCAATGTATTGTATTAAAATTCAATGGACAATAGGGCCTTTTTCCCATAGACCAACTCATAGGGTGTGAATCTAGTGGTGGTCTTCCAGGTGGTATTTTAGGCCTAGGTGGCCTCAACTAGTCTATCTGCCCAATATTTTATACTACTGCTGACCACTTTGGTCAGAATTCCCTCCAGTGCTCTATTGATCACCTCCACTTTCCCATTAGCTTGTGGGTGATATGGAGTGGAGGTTCTATGCTTGATCTTGTGCTGGCTTAACAAGTCTTCAATCATGTTGGAGGTAAACTGGTTGCCTTGGTCAGTGACCAGTTCTCTAGGGTACCCAAACTTGTAAAATACATTTTCTCTTAATAACTCAACCAACATTTCCTTTGTTTCTAACTTTATTTCCTTGGTTTCAGCCCACTTGGTCAAATAGTCAGTGCACACAATGATGTAATGCTTTTGCTTGGAAGGAGGGTCAATAGGTCCAATGAAATCCATGCTCCACTTGTCAAATGGCTCGAAAGTCACTTGAGGTTGTAGAGGAATTTTATCTCTTGGAGTAGGCTTTCCCATCATTTGGCACCAATCACACTGGCCAGTATGTCTTTTCACATCCTGATGAAGAGTGGGCCAATAATAACCAGCTTGTAACACCTTTAATGCTGTCCTTTTTGCTGCAAAGTGACCTCCACAAGGCCCATCATGATAGGTCAGAAGGATGTCAAAGACTTCCTCCTCCCCCACACATCTTCTCAAAATTTGATTCGGGCCTAGTTTGAAGAGGCTACCCCTAATCCAAGTGAATGGGGTGCTCTTCCTCACAATCTCGATTTTCTCTTTGGAGGACAAATTTGGTGGGAACTATGCAGATACCAAATAGTTTTCTATGTCAGTAAACCATGGAGAGAGAACTGAAATGGTGAATAAGTGTTCATCCGGTAATTGATCATCAACCATCCCTTCCTCACCTATGGGAAAAGTTAATCTGGACAAAAAATTTGCAACAACATTTTCCTTTCCAGGCTTATCAACAATAGTTAGATCAAACAACTGAAATAAAAGTACCATCTAATAATCCGAGCATTCGCAAAAGGTTTATTCATTAAATATTTGATTGCAACATGGTTAGTATGTACACATGTTTAATAACCTATAATGTAATGCCTAAATTTGTTCAATGAATGCACAACAACTAGGAGCTTCTTTTTGGTCACTGTGTAGTTTAGTTCGGCCTTTGACAGTTTCTTACTGATAAAATAAATGGCATAAGGCAATTTTTCATCTATCTAGCCTAGAGCTACTCCTATGGATTTGTGTGAGGCATCAACATGTATATGAAAAGGAAGGGCCCAATTTGGGTCTCGGAGAATTGGTGCAGTGGTTAACTTGTCCTTCAGGGTGTCCAGGGCCTCTTGACAACTTTTTGACCATACAAAATCAGAGTTTTTGGCAAACAACCCAAATAAAGGAGAAGCTAACTTTCTGAAGTATTTTATAAACCTTTGATAGTATCCAGCTAACCCTAGTAAAATTCTGACATCTCTCTACTTTTACGGAGGTGGGACCCTTTGAATGATATCTGTTTTGTTTGGGTCCACCTGCAGTCCTTGCTGGGATATTGAATGACCTAGCATAGTCCCTGCAGTCATCAAGAACTCACACTTTTGGGGACTAGGAGACAGGTTCATTTCAATGCATTTGTTCAACACCTTAACTAAGTTGGACAGAGCCTCCTGGAAATCAAATCCATAAGGTGTAAAATCATCCATACAAATCTCTACTGCATCATGGACTAACTTGGCAAAGATACTCAAGACTGCTTTCTCGAAAGAGGCAGGAGCATTTCATAGGCCAAAAGGAAGGACCTGTTGTGTTGTACAACAACCCCCAATTTCATAAAATTTTACCTTCAACTATAATATGAAATGGGTCCCTTTTAGATTTATGAATAAAATTGGTATCAACTCATCATTCCTCAAAAGGTCTGAAAAGAAACAATATATTGTAAACCTTTTGAATGAACATAAATCAGTCTTATAAAATAAAGGAATAATTATTTATTATTGCGATAAAGCGATCACAAGATCACATATCGCAATAACAAAGGATGCATAACAAAAAGACCAATTGGTTTGCCTTGATCCGATAAGCGAATAACTATCGGATATCGGGAAAGGTAAGCGATTGTAACAAAAGGCCCTCTCTCTTTTGCTCTGATGTGATATCGCTATCGGTGATCGGGGAATATAGCATACATGCAACAAAAGGCACCCTTCTAAAAACTCTCGATGTGAATTATCTTTATCGCTATCGGTGATTGGGGATTTCGCAATGACACAAATGTAAATACTCAAGCATTCCTCCGATCTCCGATTGTGATAAAGCTAAGCATGAATTTCAAAAAGGATTGAAAAGGCTTGAGTATATTAAGTTAAATTATTATTAAAAGCCTTTCTATTCCCGAAGTGATTCACTTGTGATTAACCGCCAAAAAATCAAAGCCACACTTAAATGAATTATTCGGCGAATAAACGACATCATGAGCATTTAAATGATTGACAGGATTAAATGGCCAATTAATGGAGCAGTTATGCCAAAATGTCTTCAGAGATTGTATCCGTGGCAATATTATTTTAATCCTTCATTATTCATTGATTGATATAACTCTTTCATACTTGCTTCGCATCACCTATTCTCTGCATTACGTTCATTTTATCTCCTGTGCAGAGCTCCTCCGAAGCAACAAATTTAGGCCAAATGGGGAAGAAATCTAAAATATTTGGAACAGCTTCAACTCCCATAGTGACAGGACAATCTACCGCCGATCTGGGACCAAGTAAAAAAGGATTGATCTCAGACACTACATGTCTTGGCCTCGACAATACTAGTTGGCAAAGCATCTATAATCTTGTTGAAGCCGAAGAGCCTGAAGTAGTATCAGTACAAGCTACAACATGTTCAAATCGAAAGTCAGAAGCTACCCTAAAGGATTTAGCTGATTCCTAACATCGAAGAGCGGCTCGAGAGAAAATTTTTCCATACACAGATGTAGTAAGGTGGGCAGTTGAGGAAACCTCGGTTACAAACAGAACATTTTGCACAATCGATGGGAGAGCCTTCGGTTCGTTTCAACCCAATGATTTGAGACAAATGTACCATTTTCCTGAACCACAGAAGAAGTATAAAAAAGCATTTCTGGAGAATTTCAGAGATGAAAATGAAACTGAATAAGCACCTATACTGGAATGGAGACAGAACCCCACAAGACAAAAGCATGAGTCCTCGGGTAAGTACTCCGTCGATTCATTATGTTCTCCTTATTGTTACGCTGGGGCGATGATGTGTAGGATTTGGGGGTTGCATGATTCCTCAAAATTCTCAATAGAGATGGTTCCTTTAATGGAAGTAGCAGTCAATAGCGAAATAATGGATTGGGGGAATATATTATTTGATAAGTTAGCAACTGCTATTCTTGAGTTCAGAAATAAAACTCACATTATTGATAGGTCTATTCCTCCATTTTATTATAGTGCCTACATCTTAGATACTCTTTGTTTTAACTCCGAATTTCCTATGCTGGGGTGGAGATGGACTCCGCAAGACCCCATGCCGATTCATATCTATCACCAGAAGTTGTGGAAAGCCCATTATAAAGACCACCTGTATCAAGTTTGCAATGGTTTTATGTTGCCCATTTACTATGCAATGTTTGACAAACCTTCTCCAAAGATTTCCTCACAAGTAGAGATTGACTTGACCGCCTTAGGAAACTGGTTCGGAGAAGATAAATTTACATATATAAGAGTTTTCGGCAGCCTTGCTAGGCCTCATGTTCTTCCCTTGTATATACCCGGCAAACTATTGGCTAGAGAAATAGCATATCATATTACATCCGCAGGAGCAACCAAAACTTTGAGGAATTCAAAGAAGCAAGTTTGGCCTCCTTTTCCTCTAAGGTGTGGTGCTTACACTCTGCATGACTATAAGCATGCAGAGAAAGAAGCATAAAATATAAATATACTAAATCTTGCCACTCTTCCTGATAGGCGATTTGATCCAAGGAAAATCATCTATAATGTACTTGAACAAGCAAAACTCACTAAGTTTGAGCATAAAGAAGATGAGTTTGATGACCTATTTTCTTCGACGGAGTCATTATTTCAGGTTCAAACACTAGCTAAAATGAGATATCACGACGACGGGTTAGTAGAATTCAACAAACTCAGAGAGCATAGGTTGCAAAATCTGCCTCTAGATTTACTAGCTACTGCCCTGATGACACAATCAAGCGAGCTTGAACAACGACTTACCGACAAACCTCCTACTACATCAGAAATTTTTGAAGAAGTCCAAAGAAAAGAGCAGGAGGAAATACAGAGGAAATAACAAGAAGAAGCACGAAGGAAAGAGCAAGAGAAAATACATGAGGAGGAACAGAAAAAAGAGCAGGATAAGAGTAGCAAGGATGTGAATGTTGATACCCAGATTGATCCAAAATTGCTCCAAGAATGGTAGCAATTCGACTCTGTCATAAGCAATCTGGAAAGCTCAAATGATGCCGATACACCCAAAGCGATAGATACACAGGATACAATGTCAAAAAAGGTTCCAAGTGAAGGAACCAGCGACCTACCCCCAAGTACAGACTTGGAAATAATTCTACAAGATCCTTCAGATCAAATCATTTTGCAGGTGGAGCATATACCTCCATTGGATGCCTTTTACAGTCTAGAACACGGGGCCGTAGTAAAGCGACAACGAATAAGGAGAAGGATTGATCAACCTTCGCTGTTCCCCGAACAAACAGAGACAGCCAACGTAGTTTGGAAAGAGGAGTTCGATCCTTTCGATGACCTAACAAAGCTGTCCCAGGATGCCGGAGCCTATTCGGTGGATACCATGGACAAGGCATTGGAAGTGAGTAATTTGCTAAAAGAAAAAGACCAAGAAATCATTTTTTTACAAACACAGCTGTCGGAGGCACAATAGAAAGATGAACAATTAGAACAGTGATTGTCAACTCAGTAGCAGTTAAATAATCAACTGAATAAGCAACTACTTGAAGAGAAACAGAGGGTAGATTCAAGCACGATTCAAAGGCAGAAAGAATTATCAGAATCATTGGAAAAATTTAAGACAATGAATGAACTAATGGTAAAGACAAAAGATGAGCAAATTACTCAATTATCACTTCAAATAGAGAAGTTCAAGAGTCTTCTGCAGCCTGCCGATTTCAGGATAGAAGCGCTACAAATTAATAAGGCACTGGTAACACAAATAAGACTATTGTGTCATAAAATTGCTCAAGTTGAACCCCTTTGTGATATCACAACATCTATAATCGATAAATCAGTCGATGCTAGACAGGACTTAGAGTAGACCAATGAGACCTTAATAGATTTTCTTACTTGGCAAGACACCAGTGAGGGACAGGCAACAAATTTGCCTAAAATCCTAGAATCACATAAAGAAATCCTATTCTTGGAATGGCAGTCCCAGTTGATGAAGGCAGAGAGAGAAGTTTCTAGATGCAAATTATCCACAAGTAATTTGATTGAATTAATTAACAATACTCTCTATTTATCTAATATAACCTCGCGATGTACACCAGGTAAATTGCTATCGGCTAAAACATTGGAGCAATCATGTTATCAGGAGCTTGAAAAGAATGGAAGGTTGATTACAGGTATTCAAAGTTTAACTTGGGACACCTATTGGTTGTTCTTAGTAAAACCATACAGCCAGAGAGTTGCCGTCAAGTGTCTAACAGATGTAATCGGGTGTATCATTCCCAATATACACGATGCCACATACTTGGCTCAGCTCCATTCTCGTCTCAGCCGCCCTCAAGAAGTGGAACTGATGCTAGTGATATGCCAACTCAGATCAAAGGAAAAACAACCAGAGTGATGATTCATGCTGCCGACTACCAAATTGCTATGGAGGAGATATTCAAGATCAAGTTCTACCAATTAAATAGCATTTTATTTTTGTAGTTAGTTAGTTTAATTAAGTATTTATAGACCCTTTCATGCATTTAGAAAGGGTCCTCAGTTTTTGTATAAGACTCAAACCTGAAGTTGCACTACTGTACTTCAGGTATATTTTTAATAAAGACTGGGCCAATTATTCCAATCTTTGACAACGAAGCTTTTATGTGGATGTGCACTACTGCCTTTATTTAAAAGTATCTTTGAGTTGAAAGAAGGAATTCGAATTGCGATTGATGTTGGGAATGATTTGCAGCACATATGGTACTACTATCTATGTTTTGAATTCATTATTTTTATGTAATTTTTATTTGATTACTCTTGCTATTATTGAATATATGCATGTGTTTCAACATCATTCTTTATATTTTCCACTATTGGATGTTTACATTATGCTTTTCTTTCAGTCATACATGTATTAGTAATATATAAAAGACAAGTGTAACAATGTTTTATTAATTACTTTGTTCAACTATTTGAACAAAGCAATTATTATGTGAATGAATGTATATGTTTATCAAATAGAGTCATCTATATGCTTATTTATGAATACTGATGATCAAACGTTGCACTTAAGAATAGAAATTTCCCGGGATAGAATGGTTATTTGTATTTTCTCTTTTTAGATTAAATCATCCATTTATTATCACTTATTAGAAAACTAGTCACTTATCCATCTCCTGTCTATTCATTATTGGGAAACTGGTCCCATTATCTCCAGTCGGAGCCACCATACCAAATGGAAAAGGAGCTGCATTAAGGTCTGGACTGGGTGGTTTTCCCCGATGTTGATGCTACGATTTTCAAGGCATCAACATTTATTGCGCTAGAAGGAGGGCCTGAACTATGAATGGCGAGGAAATCAAAATCTATAGACCATTCTCAAAGTAAAACTTCCTCCACCTCACCTCCGACCTCCCGTTTGCATTTTGAAATACCAGTATCCAAACGAGAAGAAGAGGAATCAACCACCACTGCTCAATCCCATCATACTTCAGAAGGATTAAGTCTTGAGTCCCCTGAAGTTCAGTCTCTCATCCAGAAACTTCAAGGCTTTTCCATATCACCTCGAAATCTGAAGTATCTCAAGGCAATGAGACTTCACAATTCAATCTACCTCACCCTCTCACCAGACTTCAAAGCGGAAAATTTGGCATTGAACCTACTGAGCTACCGAAAGGGAAAAAGGCTTAAAAGAACATTGAAGGATCTGGTAGTGAGACCTTTCCTTCATCATCCTCCATCTCATCCTCTCCAATGTGAAGTTAAACATCCACTCCCCCATTACATATTGTTGTTCAGCAGGGATCACCAACTTCAACTTCACAATCTATTCAATTTTCAATACCAACTCCTCCTCAAACACCTGGAACTCCGTCAACAATTGTTGTTACTTCTAAGATGGCCCAGAATCCATGGAACAACCCTGGTGCGGTCACTATGCCTACACCATTACATCCATTACCTGATTATCCTGAGAAATGGTTACCAAAATTTAATCCAGATGCTGGAACATTGACCGAGGAACATATTAATAATTTCATGTTATCAGTTAATCTAAAAGGAGTGATAGAAAAAGATGTTGTCGTTAGGCTTTTCCCCTACACTTTACAAGGATCAGCTGGGTCTTGGTATTTTTCCTTACCCTCTGGATCCATTACCAGTTGGAATATCTTTCGGGAGCAGTTTCTTACTAAGTATGGCGATGATAGATCTTTAGCAACACTAATTAATGATCTTTCAAATCTAAGGATTGAATCTAGAGAACCTATCAAGGATTTTAACTCCCGATTCAATAAACTCTTGAATAAAATCCCTACCGGTTCCAAGCCAAGTGAGCAAATTAGAAGCGAGTGGTATATAACAGCCCTACCTTCAAATATAGCCATTTTGTAGCTAGGGCTGGAAAACCAACTTTAGCCGAAAACATGAAAGAAGCGCTTGCTGTGGAGAAACACATTATTTCTTTAGAAAAGAAAGCTACTCTCGAATATAGGAAATCCAAAAGAGTTTCTTTTAAATATGATTCAAAGAAGAAAACCCCTAAAGATCCATATGATATGGAGGGTCTACAAAAGGTCCTCAAAACAATGTCAAATGAAATGGTTGAAATAAAAAAACAAGTAGAAGAGACTTCAACAAAGAAACCATTTAGGAATTTTAAGAAACCTGAGTCAAAACCACCAAATGTTATCTCTAATGCAGACTCAGATCCTGAAGAGGAAGAAGAATATGAAACAATTTCACCATCCGATGAATTCGAAGAAGAGGAAGTTGTCAAATGCGATCGAATGTGGGACTTCATAATACCTAACTCTGACACAGAAAATGAACAAGAAGCTTTCCTTGTGACTACTAGGAGTAAAGGTGCCCCTGAACCTGTCTAGGAAAGTTCAAAGAAGAGAAGTGCATGTACTACTACTACAAAGGAAAAGGTACCCACAAAGAAGCCGGCCGCAACATTACCTCAAAACCAACCATCATCCTCAAATATACTGTCAACATATAAAACGTTGGTGGTATCGGATTCAATGGATTACAATATTATTGATGATATGAAGAAGACAAAGGCAAACATTACCATGTTTGAACTTAGTAAATTAAAACATCAGCAAAAATTGCTTCTTAAGGAACTAAATGCAGTGCCTTCTTCGCCTCTTCCTAGTGCTAAAGCTGCAAATGATTCAGGTCAACCACCTTCTAGTAGGATTGAAGCTATTGATACGATTTTAATTGGAGACAGATCAAATTTCCATACTCCCCCTTTCCTCTTAACCTATGAGATCTATAATCGAAACCTACACAATTGTTTGATTGACTCAGGGGCATCCTCTAATATAATGCCAGCTTGACTTTGTTCCAAACTGAACATTGAACCCCAAAAGTCTGCAATTCACATTGTGCAGTTGGATAGAACCAAGGTCCAGGTTTTAGGGGAAATCAACTCTATAACTATCAGGTTATTAGCTGATCCATGAGTAGTTCCGAGAATTGATATCTTAATTGCCGATATACCTAAGTTTTATGGTTTAATCTTGAGTAGGGATTGGTCTGAGAAACTCCATGGTTATATTTCTACCGATTGGTCCCATATGTGGCTACCCTACAAGGGAAAGCAAAATCAAATCAAAATCGATCGGGAGAAACATATGACCCATACTATTACTAAATTTGAACATGAGAATCAACCAATAGCATTTAATAATAATATTTTGGGGAACTACTCTTCGGAATCATTCTTTGGGAATTATACTGCCCAACCATCTCCTTTCTCAGTAAATAATTTCACACCCCAAATCGAAATTTTTTCACAAATCGATAGATCAAGATGTGTTAATATTGCTAAGAACACTGTAAATAAAATTGTTGATAATTCTTTATTTTAGTCACTATACTTTGATGGGTTTAAATCCAGTGAAGGTTCAGGAGCAGGGTGTATTTTAGTTAGCCCTGAGGGAGAAAAAACTATGTTGTCTTGTAGGTTGGAATTCGAATGCACAAATAATGTAGCTGAGTATGAGGCCTTAGTTCAAGGACTATATAAAGCTATTGGTCTTAAAGTTCAATATTTGAAAGTGTTTGGTG
>APFE031447283.1:29397-64052 GCA_000404065.3 Pinus taeda | reverse complement strand
ACCAATTGGCGAGTGTTCAATCACGATGAAGACATCTTAAATTTCTTGACTTCCGACAAGTCCTACGATGATCAAATCATTGATGAAAGCAATCATGACCTTCAAATGAAGGAAAAGCAGGAAGAAAACTCAATACCAAAACCAGTGGTTAAACTAGAGGATCTCTATGATATTAAAGATAGGTTTAAATAGGTAACCAATTCAAAGCTCCAAAGTTCCACTTTAAGATTTGAGTTGATAAACCTTGGTACTGAGAAAAATCCTGAAAACATCAATTTGGGATTAGGACTTTCTGTGGAAGAAAGAATAGAATTCATTAGGTTATCAAGGAAAAATAAACATCTCTTCGCTCGGAAAAATGATGATATAAAAACATACGATACATCAATCATTCATCATACCATTCCAATGCTTTCTGAACAAAAACCAGTCCAACAGAAGTTGAGGAAAATTCATCCTAACTTAGATAGTCAAATAAAATCAGAACTTAATAAACTCTTGAAAGCTAAGATTATTTTTCCTGTCCGACACTCAAACTGGGTTTCCAATATGGTGCCTGTTAGAAAGAAAAATGGCGACATCAGGATTTGCATAGATTTCAGAAATCTGAATAAAGCAAGCCAAAAGGATAATTTCCCATTACCTACCATGGAGCAGATACTCCATTCAGTAGCAGGTTCTGAGTTAATGTCCTTTTTATATGGTTTTTTAGGATATAACCAAATTTTGGTCCATCTTGATGACAGACTCAAGACTACCTTCAGAACAAAATGGGGAACTTATGCTTACCAAAAAATGCCTTTTGGACTTATTAATGCAGGAGCTACATTCCAAAGAGCAATGGATATAGCCTTCAAAGGATTGATCAATAAAACAGTAGTTGTCTATTTAGATGATATTCACGTATTCTCCAAGAAGAGATCTAATCATTTACATGATTTAAATCAAATCTTTGAACACTGTAGAAGGTATGGTATTTCACTCAATCCCAAAAAATCCTTCTTTTCTCTTAATCAAGGAAAGATCTTGGGCTTCATTGTTCCAAAGATGGTATTTATATTGATCCGGATAGGATTAAAGAGATTTCTGAAATTCCATTCCCTCATAACAAAAAATCCATGCAATCATTTTTAGGTCAAATTAACTTTGTTAAGAGATTTTTTCCCAATTTGTTCCCAAATTATTTTACCATTGCAAACCATGATTAAGAAAAATTTGGTGTTTAGATGGGGATTTGCAGAAAAGGAAGCATTTGACTTTATCAAACAATCAATAATCAATGCCCCCGCTTTAAACACTCATAATTTTTCTAATCATTTCATACTGTATACTATCGCGTCCACTTCTTCTTATGCAGTATTACTCACCCAGATTAATGATCATAACTTGGAAGCACCAATTTCATTTTATAGTTCAAATATTTAAGGTGCTGAACTGAATTATTCAGAAGTTGAAAAATAAGCCTTTGTTGTGTACAAAGCTGTCAAACATTACATACCCTTCCTTTTAAAAGCCCATACAAAAGTTATAGTTCCTTTTTTTGCAGTAAGACAATTACTAATCCAAAGGGAATTAGGAGAAAAAAGAGCGAATTGGGTTACAACACTACAAGAATATCACTTGGAAATCAAGCCAGCAAAGATTTTCAGGGGCCAAGGTTTTTGCAGGTTATTAGCAGGAGCATCCAACATTCAAGAATCAGAGGATACAGAATATGCTGAAGAAATCAATCAGATAAGTATCACTGATCCTGAATCAAAATATACAGACTTTATCTTCTATTTAAAAAATGGATATGCACCTCCTAATCTTTGTTATAAAAAAAAAAATGTGCCATTAGATTAAAAGCAAAAAACATCATAATTGTTGATGATGTACTTTTTAGGCGAAATTATGATTCAATTTTATTAAGATGCCTAGAAAAACCTGAAGCGCAAAAGGTTTTGTAGGAGCTACATGATGGAACAATAGGAGGACATTTTGGAGCTGATACAATAGCCAAAAAAATCATTCATGTTGGATATTATTGGCCCACCCTATTAAGAGATACTCACGAATATGTAAGGAAATTCGGAAGTTGTCAAATCTCCAGTGGAAGACAAAGAAAATCAACTTTCCCTTTGCAACCAGTCAACATTGATCAACCTTTCGAGCAATGGGGATTGGATATCATTGGGGAAATAACTCCACAGTCCTCCAAACAACATAAGTATATCCTTACTGCCACTGATTACTTTACTAAGTGGGTTGAAGCAATTCCTTTAAAGACAACAAACTCTGAAGTAATTATAGAGTTTATAGATCAATTCATCATTACCAGGTTTGGTGTCCCAAATGCTCTTGTTTTCAATAATGCATCTTATTTCTCTGGAAATGCTATGTTTGAGTTCGCTATTAAAAGAGGATTTAAATTGAAATATTTTGCAAATTACTATCCCCAGGGTAATGGTTTAGTAGAGTCTACCAATAAAAATCTAGTCAAAATTATTAAGTGAACTATTGAGCAGAATCATAAAAACTGGCACAAATCTTTAATATTCGCACTATAGGCTGATAGAATAATGTAGAAGGCTTCCATAGGTACTTCTCCATTCAACCTTGTATACGGGAAAGAAGTAGTACTACCAACTAATCTAGTGCTTCTGTCTCTAGCCCTAGTTTAGTTTATTGAAGAAATCCCCTCTTCTTCTATTCAACTCAGACATGATCAAATCTTAAAATTAGAAGAAGAAAGAGAAAAGGCCAAAATTACTCACGAAAAACATCAACAAATTATCAAGTCATCTTTTGATTCAACTTCATCCAGTTCAAAATAATTGTAGGTTAGTGATCTAGTTCTGAAATGGGACAAAGCCCATGAGGATAAAGGAAAACACACCAAGTTCCAGAAGATGTGGCTTGGACCATTTCAGATCAATGAGAAGATAGGCCATTCAACATTCATATTACAAGATCTATCAGGAAAGAGAGATTCTCTTCCTGTTAATGGCCTCATCTTAAAGAAATTCTTCAATTGAGGAGGTAACCCCTTCTCCTTTTTTTTTTTTTAGCAGAATTTGTAGTTTTTAGGATTATAAGGAAATAAAGTTGTAACATATCTCCCATTGGCCTTTGCTATACTGAAAAATCTGCTCAAAAGAAGTAGTTTTGATATTTACTTTTAAAATAGAAACCTTAAACAAAAGGGCAATTTCTAGGAAATTAGGTATATTCAAATTCTGAAACCCCATTTCATTTTTGTGAAATTTTCTCGAGATTTAGAAGTACTGTAAATCATTTTAATGTTTTCAAAATGGCCACAAAAAAGGTTATTAGTATCAAAACAAAAACTAATTCAATCTTAACATCTTCAACTCTTACCCTGTCATCCATGCTCTCTTAAGGAGAAAATTGTCCATCCCATTCATCCAAGTTTGTGATTACTCAAAGTGTAATTCTAAAATATTTGATATAAAAGATAAGGGGTCTTATTATAAGCCTGCTTACCATTATCATTGGGAAATAGTTTAACCGACATTACCAACACTGCATACCAAAACAGGGTAATGGCTTATAATCATAAGACAAGGGGCCTCATCACGAGCCAGCTTGTTCGGTTAGATTACAACCAGTGAATGGCATTGTTAAACAGCTAGCCACCAAACCAGGACAATGAATTTTTATCTTACAAAATAATAGAAAAGAAAAAGAAATACAAAATATGAAAGCATATTTTGAATTCATTCTTTTAATCATACTCTGAGATGGGCGGGATGATGGACAGTAAAATGGTTAAAAGGTATCCCTATCAAAACTATGAATGTTTGCCAGCAGCAGAGGCTCTACATATGACAAAGGAGTCAATTAAAAAGGCTAAGTTGGAAAGGTTTTTTGTTTTATCATTATCAACCAATAGAGGCCAATTTAAGACTTAGAATGTATTTAATTTTAACAAGAGAAGAAATTAACAAAAATAGCTTTTATTATATTTAGAATGTATGTATACTTAGTTAAATTAGAATTTTCCTTTTTGATAAGATTTCTATATAAAGAAAGTCTAAGTATTTCAATATTTCTTAGAGATAACTGTTTCTCCCAGTGAATCGCCAATTGTTGTGCTGTACAACAACCCCCCATTTCATAAAATTTTACCTTCAAAACTATAATATGGAATGGATCCCTTTTAGATTAAATTGGTATCAACTTATCATTCCTCAAAAGGTCCAGAAGGAAACAAAACATTATAAAACCTTTTGAGTCAACATATAATCGGTCTTATAATAAAAAACGAATAATTCTTTATTATTGCGATAAAGTGATCGCAAGATCGCATATCGCAATAACAAAGGATACATAACAAAAGAACCATTGGTTTTCCCCTATGCGACAAGCGCGAATAACTATCGGATATCGGTAAGGTAAGCAATTGTAACAAAAGGCCCCTCTCTTTGCTCCGATGCGATATCGCTATCGGCGATCGGGGAGTGTAACATGCATGCAACAAAAAGCCCTCTTCTAAAAACTCCTGATGCGAATTAGTGATATCGCTATCGGCGATCGGGGAGTCCGCAATGACATAAATGAAACTACTCAAGCATTCTTCCGATCTCCGATTGCGATAAAGCTAAGCGCGACTTTCAAAAAGGATTGATAAGGCTTGGGTATATTGTCTTAAATTATTATTAAAAGCCTTTCTCTTCCCAATAGTGATTCACTTGCGATAAACCACCAAAAAATAAAAGCCACGCTTAAATGAACTATTCAGCGAATAAAGGATATGATGAGCATTTAAATGATTTACAGATTTAAACGGCTAATTAATGGAGCAATTATGCCAAAATCTCTTCAAAGATTGTATCCATGGCAGTCTTATGTTAATCCTCCATTATTCATTGATTGATATAACTCTTTCATACTTGGTTTGCGCCACCTATTCTCTGCATTACGTTCATTTTATCTCTTGTGCAGAGCTCCTTCGAAGCAACGAATTTAGGCCAAATGTGGAAGAAGTCTAAGAAATTTGGAACAGCTTCAGCTTCTGCAGTAACAGGACAACATACTGTCGATCCGGGACCAAGTAAAAAAGGATTAATTTCAGACACCACATGTCTTGGTCTCGGTAATACTACTTGGCAGAGCATCTATAATCTGGTTGAGGCCGAAGAGCCTTAGGAAACATTAATACAAGCTATAGTAGGCTCGAACCGGAAGTCTGAGGCTACCCTAAAGGATTTGGCCAATTCTTACATACACCAGATAGTAGCTCGAGAGAAAATTCTTCCATACATAGATCTGGTAAGATGGGCAATTGAGGAAATTCTAATTACAAACAGAACGTTTTGCACTATCGACGGGAGAGTATTCGGTTCATTTCAGCCCAATGATTTGAGACAAATGTACCATTTTCCTGAACCAGAGAAGAAGTATAACAAAGCATTTCCGAAGAAGTTTAGAGATGAAAATGAAACTAAATAAGCACCTATATGGGAATGGAGACAGAACCCAGCGAAACACAAGCATGAGTCCTTGGGTAAATTACTATCGGCCAAAACATTGGAGCAATCATGTTATCAAGAGCTGGAAAAGAATGGGAGTTTGATCACAGATATTAAAAGTTTAACTTGGGACACTTATTGGTTGTTCCTAGTAAAACCATATAGCCAGAGAGCCGCCCTCAAGTGCCTAACACAATGCCACCTATTCTACTCAACTCAATTCTCGTCTCAGTCGCCCTCAAGAAGTGTAACCGATGTTAGCAATATGCCAACTCAGGTCAAAAGGCAAATAACCAGAGTGATGAATCATGCTGCCGACTACCAGATTGCTGTGGGGGAGATATTCAAGATCAAGTTATACCAATTTAGTAGCATTTTAATTTTGTAGTTGGTTAGTTTAATTAAGTATTTATAGACCCTTTCATGTATTTTGAAAGGGTCGTAAGTTTTTGTATATGACTTAAACCTGAAGTTGCGCTACTGTACTTCAGGTATATTTTTTTATAAAGACTGGGCCAATTATTCCAATTTTGATAACGAAGCTTTTATGTGGATGTGCACTATTGCCTTTATTTAAAAGTATTTTCGAGTTGGAAGAAGGTATTCAAATTGTGATTGATGTTAGGAATGATTTGCAGCTCATATGGTACTATTATCTATGTCTGAATTCATTCTTTTTATGTGAATTGTTATTTGATCATTCTTGTTATTATTGAATATATGCATGTGTTTTAACAACATTCTTTATACTTTCCACTATTGGATGTTTACAGTGTGCTTTTCTTCTAATCATACATGTATCAGCAATATAAAAAGATAAGTGTAACAATGTTTTATTAATTACTTTGTTCAACTATTTGAACAAAGCAATTATTATATAAATGAATGTTTGTGTTTATTAAATAGATTCATCTAGATGCCTATTGATGAACAGAGATCATCAAATGTTGCACTTAAGAATAGAAGCTTCCCGGGATAGAATAGTCATTTGTATTTTCGCTTTTAGATTAAGTCATCCATTCATTATCACTTATTAGAAAACCAGTCCCTCATCCATCCCTTTTTTTTTCATTACTAGGAAACTGGTCCCATTATATCCAGTCAGAGCCACCATCCCAAACGGAAAAGGAGTTATATTAAGGTCTAGACCGGGTGGTTATCCCCCGATGTTGATGCAATGATTTTCGAGGCATCAACAAGTCCCTGGAAGAAAAGAGAAGGTTGTAGCCTTCTGTAAGTCAGCACCTATGTACTAGTACATCAGCTAGTACAAGAGCTAAGGGTATTATAGCTCCCTTCTAGGAGAAGCTGGAGAACGAGAGAAGGTTGTAGCCTTCTGTACGAAGAAGCCTGCGTATTGGTATAAGACTGCACGAGTACAAAAATATTGTAAAAATAAGTTTCTTATTAAAAGAAGATACAGACGAATTACAGCAAGTGGTTTTCACCCACATTTGGTTTCGACCTTATATCTTGTGTTCATGTGTGTGATGATCTATTCTATTTTACTGTACCTGTTTACTGTTCTTATGGTTAATGAGGTTCTGATGCACTAATTAGAGATCAACATTTAATGGATTATTTGAATCATAAGTTTACTGATATATGATGGTTGCTTTAGACAGAGTTTTGTATATACGCAGGTTCCCATAACTGAAGTAGCATATATATATATATATATATCTATGAAAATGAAAAGTGTTTGATTTGATAATACTGATTCACCCCCCTCCAACCCTCTCAGTATTATTTCTAGCACAACCTTTATCCATTCGAAGTCAACACTGGGAAGAGGTTTCAATGGATTTTATCACAAGTTTACCCAAGTCTGAAGAAAAGAGTGTCATCATGGTGGTAGTTGATAGAATTACCCATTATCCACAATTTTGTGCATTATATCATCCATTTAAATCTAGTACAGTTGCTACTGCATTTATGGAAAGAATTCAAAAGCTATTTGGAAACCCAAAGATTATTGTAAGCGACAAAGATCCCATTTTCACTGGAAATTTTTGGACAAAATTATTTTCTTGTATGGGTACTTAGTTAGCTCATAGCTCAGTTTATCATCCTCAATCTGATGGGCAGATTGAGATAGTGAACAAATGTATCTTCATTGCTTTGTATATGATAAATAGACACAATGGGTCGAGTGGTTGCTTTTGTCTGAATGGTGTTATAACACTTCCTTCCATACTACAACAAAAATGAGCCCATTTATGGCACTTTATGGATATCATCCACCATACTTCACATCATATTTAAAAGAAAATTCTAAAGTTTAAGCAATGGAATATCACATCAAGAATCAATAACAAGTTCTAAAACTCTTAAATGATAACCTCACTTTGGCACAGGATAGAATGAAACAACAGGCAGATCAACATCGCGGTGAAGAAATTTTGATGTAGGTAACTGGGTATTTCTATGACCACAACCCTACAAACAAATTTCCCTCAAGCAAGCTAATAATGATAATAAATTAGCACTAAATTATTATAGTCCATACAAGGTGTTACAAAAGATTGGTAGTATGGCATACAAATTGGAGCTTCCTGCATCTTCTCGAGTGCAGCCAGTTTTCCATGTGTCATGCTTAAAGGAGGTTATAGGTGAGAAGATCCCAGTTCAAACAATATTGCCAAAAATTGACGAGGAAGGAAAAATCATATTGGAACCTGAAATAGTCACAGAAACAAGAAATCGAGAGCTACAAAATCAATGAATTTTAGACTATCTCATCAAGTGAAAGAACTTACCCAATGAAGATTCCACATGGGAGGATGAGAGTTTTATACAGAAGCATCCAAAAATACTCAAGCATTGAGGACAACACTTTTTGAATGAGAGGGGCATGTTAGGTTCCTATACTACTAATATAACCCATTATTTTTATTAGTGCAACCCCCTTATTGTATTATTATGCCCATATAGTCCTCATGTTGTTATTATTGTGCCCCATAGAAGCCCACGATTATTATTGTTGTGCCCCTACAATATTGTTATTATGTAGGCTTTGATTTTATTGGGACCCCCTAGACTCCTATATATAGAGGTCTTGTCATTTTTATCATCCAAGAATTGTTCATTTGTGTAATGTAAATGAGGTTTCCCCCTCGAAGAGGCTGATTTTGAAGTCGTTGATCTATGTTTTCTTCTATTTTATGACCCAATTGCATAACATGTGGGTACACCTTGGGATACCCCAGTCCATTATCTCATATCTGTAGAACAGGTTTCTGAGTAAATTTTGGTCAAGCCTATAGTCGATGCTAGATATCAAGCTCACTAAGTTCACGACCTTCCAACTCGAAATTGATGGCCCAATAGAGGTTGACAACTAGATGATCATGAAAATTATGTGCATGTACAACTCAAAGAATCCATGCAGATGGGATGGAATTATCCCCAATGTCCAACACAACTACAACAAATCTCTCAATAGCTCAACTAGCCACTATGTCCCATTCATGTGGCAATACCATTTCCAGCCATTAAGGCAGATTTAGCTCATGTTCAATACGAAGTTGATAGGGCTAACAACTTCATCGAGTGGATTCAACACATCTACCAATAGATCCATGACATATTGGATAGAGCCAATGTTAAATACAAGTAGCGTCATGATCAAGATCAAGTGCCTCACAAGTTCCAGGTGGGTGACAAAGTTTGGTTACATTTATAAAATGAGAACCTTGCTGGGCCCCACTGCAAGCTTCACCCGCTCTGATATAGGTCATACACAATTACCAAGGATATAAGGGACAATGCCTTCAAACTCAACATTCCACCATTCCTTGGCCTGCACCAAGTATTCAATGTGGACCAACTGCGACCATACAATACCCCATTTTTGGACACATCCAATGTTACTGAGTAGATGACACTAATAGATCTCAACCCAAGCTGCTATAAAGAGGCAATAACTGATAGGATCATGGACACATAGATCAAGAACACTCACCAATAGAGGATCCAACTATATCGAGTTGTCAAAGCGGGCCAACTCCTTCACTAGGGAAAGTGGTTGACCAAGGATTAGGTTCAACAGAAATTCCCTCACCTCATGGAGGCTTTACATGCAATGGGGACCATTGATTCCTAAGGGGGGAGTAATTATGCATTTGGATATTAGTGGCCACCCACCTATTCCACCTAGACCTCTAGTTGATTTCACTAGTTTCCTTCATTATAACAACATTTACTAATTTTAGTAGTTTTCGTTTTCTGAACTTCCAGAGCTGTTTTGGTCCCCTAAACAAAGTTTTTTGAGGTCCACAATAGGCTCATATCGATTGGTAAGGTTCTTCCACAAATCCTATAGTAATTAGAGAGATATTTCCAACAAGGTATTGTATGTGCCAAATGAAGATCATATGACCAAGTTATGACCCTTGGAAGTTGGTTGCCCAAGTAACCCCAACGAGGCCCACAAACTCTTGGTGGTCCATTTGTGGGGTTAGGATTTTGGTTGCTTAGGGTTTCCCTTTCTTTTTAATAATAACAAGGCCCTTGAGCCTAATTTTTACATATTTCAAAGGCATGTAGCCAACACATCTCTTCTTAGAGATAACCTACCATCGCCCGAGCTACTTTATTTCCATTCTACTTGTAAGCACATTTCAGTTCTTTGATATTAATGAAATGAATATTTATTTTTTCTGGATCTCCATGTTTATGTTTATGTTGTGTTCTTGCATAAGTCCAGACCAATGATATTAAAATTTTTGTTCCCTATAGACTTCTTATCAAACAATCGCTTGATTTTGTTATGATGTACATCGAAATTTTATTTTGCTTTGATCCTTTCTTCCTCAAGTTTAAGAAGAGTGTCTATCTGACTTTGAACAAGAAGATATGGTTTGTCTTGATATTCTTGAGAAATATGCAAGGAGGGAAGGTATATGTTCGGTGGAAGGATAACCTATTTTCCATATACAAGGAAGTATGGATATGTTTTTAGAGAAGGTTTGAGAGTGACACAGTCAACCCATAATGCGTTCACCAAAGTGTTATACTAGTTATTTTGTTCAAATAAGACGATTTTCTTAATAATATAGATTAATTTTTCTTTTGGACTTAGCCAAACCATTTCCTTGTGTATAATAGTTAGATGCATGGTTTAAAAAAATACCATTTTTTGGTGAAAACTCATAAACCTTTAACAAAGAAAATTAAGTTGCATTATCAAAGACAAGTGATGTAGGAACATCAAACTTGGTTATGATGTTATGTTTGAGGAATTAGATGACTTCCTGGTTATTGAATTTCCTTAATGGAACTTATTCAGTCCATCGAGTAAAATAATTAGTTTCAGTTAAAATGTATCAATATTTCTTTGACGAATGAGGAAATATTTCGTTGATAACATCTAATCCACATTGTTGGAATGGTTCTTTAACTGCTATAGGTAACAATGGGGTGGCTGAATTCTGATCATGACTAGCATACCTTTGACACATGAGGCACTTTCATACATAGGCATGAGAATCATTAAATAATGTGGGCCAACAGTAACCAACCCTCATCACCTTATGCACAGTGGTATCACCCTAAAGTGTCCACTTTCTATTCCATTGTGCAGATCCTTCAACACCCTTTTTGAATCTAGAGACTCTAGGCATCTAAACAGGACATTGTTGTGGTGCTTTTGGAAAAACACACCATGTGAAATATGGTAAGATAAAGCCTTAAGGCATATTTCCCTCTTCCATTTTGTTAATAAATACAAAGGAAATACATCGTGCTCTATGGAATTCCACATGGTAGAATACCAAGACTTGGTTGTGATTGTAAGAGGAACTTTCTTAAAATTGTACATCTTTATTTCATGTTCCCACTCAGATGGGTCTTTTTCTGGTGAATCCATTTATTCAGTTGCAAGCTGAAAAAGACCATGTCCTTTGATGGTGTGAACTGGCTTGAGCTCAAGATCATATTATTGTAATCGCATCATCCAGTTGGCCCTCCTTTCACCTAGTAATTGTTGTACAAAGAGTGTTTTGATTGCTAGATGAGGGACATAGATAATCATGTGAACTTTCTGAAGGTAAGGCCTAAAGTCTTTAACCACCTTGCACACTACATATGATTTCTTATCAATGGCTGGGTAATTCAATTTTGAACCCTGTAAGCCAACATTCATGAAATATATAGGACTATCATTCCCTTGATTTCCTTTCTATGTTAATACAACTATAATAGATGAGTTAGAAGTGAAAGTATACAACATGAAATCCTTTGCCAAAATCTAGACTATATAAGGTTGGAGCATCATCAATAACTTGCTTGATCTGGGAAAAGCCATAGCTTTATTTGTTATCCCATTTATATGTAGCATCTTTCTTTACCATCTCTTTTAACAATTTAACAACTTGTGCATAGTTAGAGATGAACTTATGTAGGAAATTGATCTTCCGCAAGAAATATTGAGTTTCCTTCTTGTTTATAGGAAAATGGATTTCAGCAATAGCTTTGACCCTTTCTAGATCAACTTTGATTCCACTCTTTGCAATGATATGTCCTAAGAGGTTACCTTCAAACATACCAAAGATGATCTTTCTCAGATTCAATGAAATCCCACACTTGCGACATTGCTTGAAAATTTTCTTAAGATGACGAATATGATATGATCTCCTCTTAGAAAATCTATTATGTCATCCAAGTAGACAACTAAAATATGTCCAATAAATCCATGGAATGTGATGTCCACGGATCATTGGAAAGTAGTGCCAACATTAATAAGCCCAAATGGAATACACTTAAAAGGAAAAGTTCCCCAGTTCATCCTTAACATGGTATTTAAACGATATGGTTCTGCTAGTAGAACCTAATTATATCCTGGGAATCCATTTAGTGACAAGAACATTTCCAACCCAGATACTATCTAGATTATCTACTCCATAGATGGCAGTGGTTAATTGTCCTTATATGAAGCCCAATTGAGGTTGCGAAAGTCAACGCATAGGTGTATCTGCCAGAATTTTTTCTAATAGGAACCAAGTTGGAAACGCATGTAGAATGTAAAACTTTAAATATAATTTGAGTGTCCAACAATTTCCTTAGTTCCTTTTGGATTAGGGGTTTAAGTGTCAGATGGAATTTTCTTAGTTTCTGTTGAAAAGGCATAACCACTGCTAAGATAAGAATAACATGCTGAATGATGCATGCATCATAAGTCTTCAGATCGTCGAACATCCATGCAAATAGATCTTGGTACTATTTGAAGAGATGAATAAAATCTTGTCATTCTTGAGGAGAACAACATGTACCAAGATTGGCATACTCTTGAGCTTCTTTAGTTCCCACATTCAGTTGTTCATGTGATAACAATGAGCTCTAAATCTTTGCGTTCACTAGTCCTCTGAAATGGTTTTGTAGGTCATAAAGTTTCTCATGAGATACCACAACTTTCGGCATAGTCTTCCCCTTAGATGCTTGAACTGCATCCTACAAAGCCTTATCATGATCATCTTCTTAAATAAACACATATTTGAATAAATAAACATTGACCATGAAGTGTAGTATCTGATGTTAATCATTAAATATGTGAAAATCAGTTACATTGTTGGGCATAGATGGCTTATAGACAATTTCAATAGAAAAACCATCTTTTAATGGTGACATCCTAGCAGTTGGATTGGCTAATATGTATGTGGTAACATTACATCTCCTAGGAACAAAAATAATATTAAATTCTTTGAAAAATGAAATGAGTAGCCATACCTCTTGTCAGTAGTTTTTCAAACTAGGTGAAACACAGTTAATGGTTTTCCATACCTGATGGGTTATGATATGTGAATCACCAATTACCTTAAGTACATCTACCTTGATGTCTACGGATTTATTTAACCCCAAAACAAGTACTTCATATTCAACAGTGTTATTTGTGCATTCGAACTCCAGGCGACATGACAGGATATACCTTTTCTTCCAAGGGTCAATAAGAACACAACTTACTCCACAATAATATTGCATCTTAGAACCATCAAAATATAAGGTCCAAATATCAGTAGCTTCTGAAGTAGTTCCTACAATAGTAGTATGTACATCTATATTACAAGTTTCATTTGCACCAGTTGGATTACAAGGAAGGAGATCCAAGTATGTATCTGATGGTATGGGTGAAGGTTGTGCTTTATAACACCTGTGATCAGCTTCCAGAAAACAATTTCCAAAAATTTTGTTTACAAATCCAACTTGCTCATTGTGTCCCTCAGCTGGTGTCACAATGTACTTCATGTAAGAATCACTTTCTACTTGAATCTGATTGTTCTTTCCCTTATAAGCAAGCCATAAATGTGTCTAGTCCATTGAGAAGCACCCTTGTAGTTTGCTGGACCAAATTCTACTTAGAAGAAAACCATAGGCTTATAGTATGTCCACAATTACAATATTAATGCATTGGTGAATTCTATGGCCTAATGAAAAATGAATAATAACATTATTAAGTTCACCAATTTCCTAGACCAGTGATCTGTCCAGCTATATGATTCGTGCAACAATATTTTCCCATTTAGCATTGACATTCTCGGCAATATACAAAGGCATAACATTCATATATGCACCCAAATCAACGAGATAATTATGAACATTATAATTAAATATTCCAAACATTTACAAGAAATGGGGGCGAAGAGTATTAGAATTTAAATGAAAAACATTGACTACATACTCAACAATATCATGAAATTTACCAGAGAAAACTTGAGAAGCAAAAAATTCATTACATAATGAAGGGTTTGATGAGAGTGCTTGGATTAACAGTTCACATTGTTCTATTATGTTAGTGAGCTCAAATATTGAAATGTTAGCATGAACTCTATTCATATCCTCTATAATGTTGTAATCAATACTTTCAACCTTCACAAACTATGTTGAATTATAAGGTGGTGTAGATTTGTTAGAAGCATCAAAAGTGGTGGACTTATTCTTGTTGCTTGTGGAAGTGTTATTAGAAGGAGGATCACTTCTAGACTTATTCTTTTAAACTCTTGCTCAAAAACAGGTCATTTGCTTCTTAGATTATATCGATTAGTTGTTTGTTGAGAAGGAGCCTCACTCACTGGTAGTTCATGAACACTTTGTTTACCAACGTTAATATGACATCAAATGTATTAACTGCATGTCCAACACATGAACTTTCACCAGTCATGGTAGATTCATTCGCTTCTTTAGTTTGCTCAGGATGATCATCTGCTAATAACATGTCTACAAAATTAGTCACCATAGCATTTATGTTTTGATTCCATTTGGGACTTCTCTTGTTTGAATGCTTCTCTTGGTGGAAATTACAACAATTTTCCACGCCCCAATTTTCAACATTGAACACAACATTGGAAATCTAAGCAAATTTAGCAGGTTGACTATTATTATTATTCTTAAAGAATGATGGATTGAAAGAATTGTTGTTGGTGGCCACCTCACTTGAATTTGTCCAAAGTTAAAAAACTTTTTAGCGAGCAGCTTCAAATATTTTGCCAATCTTTCCATATCATAAGGATATTTATCTTTTGCTTTGGTAGAATTGGCTTGAGTTTTCATCCCAATATATTTGGATTCTTTCACATCTTCATGATCTTTAATGGATCCAATAGAATGTAAGTCCCTTTCAACAATAAACATTTCTGCAAAGTTCAAATCCAATGTATCCTTTGCAGATATTTTAACAAGTAGATAAATAATTTTAGGCAAGGCAGTTGTGTAATAATATTTGGTGATTGAATCATGTGGTTGAACATCTATGCAAAACTTATTCAACAAGCGTGTAAAAATTTGATTAAAATCCTTCACTTTTTCCTTTTCCCCCATCTTAAGATTCCCAAGTTCTTTGAGAAAAATGGAAAGAGTTTTATTGTTGACAAATTTATCTAAGAACAACTTCTTAAACTCCCTCCAATTATGGATTGGATTAGGAGGAGGACTATGATACCATATCGATGCTCTACCTTGTAGAGTGTAAGGAAAAAGTATACAAGTAACGTCATCAAACATACCTCAAGAATTCACAAATGCATGTAGAATTCATCAATATGGTACTTATATTTTCTTCTTCTTATCAAGATTAAACTCAGAAAGAAACTTTTAGGGATGTTTAGGCATACAATGTAAATTTCCCAAAAGAGAAGTTGGTCCTTGGGCCATACAATCCAATTATTCATCAACCATGTATTATTCCTCCTCTTGTCCTTATGAATGTAAAGAGTCTTCTTGCTTACCATTCAAATCCTTTTTATAATCGGGTCGTTCTCCTTGTCTAAACTCTTCTTCATCAAAAAAATGAAAATCCTCCCCTTCAACATCCAAATATTCCTCAATAGGTGGAAGTTCCCCTTCTTTATTTGTTATTTTAGAAGAACCAACTAACTCATCAAGGGTTGCAATAAAAAAATATTCCATTGAAGAAACCAATACACTACTAATAGTTGTTTCTTTCTTTATAGGCTTATGAGGAATAATAATGGTGATAGGAAGTGAACCAAGAGCTCTTACAAACTAACGAGTTATAGGTCAAATTTTCTGAAGTTGATTGTAAGTAACTTCAAAATATTGTTCCAGAATTTGCTGAGAGGATTCTCTTATCTCAGGAATATCAGTTGGAGTTAAATAAGACTGTTACTTCCTTGCATGGAAATTTTCTTTTAGGATGTGGTGAACTGTCAACCATATAAAGGTTTCCCTCCTTCTAGTTCCAGAATGTTGACGTTGCTAGATCCCACTAACATAGAGGGGGTATCCCAGATATGAAGTCCCAATTATACCTCACATTGATTGGTATAGGATCCCCATCCAGAAATATGGCTTGACTCCCATATACTTAAAGATTTTCCTTGGTTGTAGCTATTAGCATAAGAGAGAAACACACATGTACTATTGAATGAGCAAGTATGCCTTGTGAAGTGTTCAATTGCAAAATGTATCAAGGTTATTTCACTCGAAGGGAAAAAAAGTGAGTCTTTAGGAGAAAAGTAATAGTACTATTCTAATAAATACACACACACATATATATGAAAGAATCATTAACCGTTAAGCAAAATATTTCACATAGACCTAACAATGATTAAAGCAAGTAAAACACATATTCAATGAGATGAACACCAAAGCTAATGAAATAGTTTAATTTCTTTAGTAAATATGAATACAAACATATAGTGCAAACATCCAAATATTAGTATTAAAAGATTCATGATATATGGATGAAGATGTGTTGGGTCAATGAGCTTCAAATATTAAGTAAAAGTTCCAAGATACATTGATACAATGAAACAACATTAGCTCCAAAAGTGGAGTGTTAAGCCATTACTCACTCTCCAAAAGAACTATATTCCTCTCTAATGCTTGGTTAGAGAATCCAAGGTGAAAAGTCCTCTCTTTTAGTAATGAGGCTTCATTTATAATAAAAGGGATGGTCTTTCATATCCTTATGACTCTTGAACTTCCCGATGACTCTTAGAATTCTATTGTGACCTTTGGACTTCTACACGACTTTTGAATATATATATATATATACGTGTGTGTGTATATGTATATGTATATGTATCTCTCTCTCTCTCTCTATCTATCTATCTATCTATATCTATATATATATATATATATATATATATATATATATATATATACATCTATATGTATTTTGGACTTCTCCATGTAACTCCTTTGTCCATATGGGACTCTTGGCCTTCCACATATTTACATTTATATTTTTTTCCAAAATTACATCATCATGTGACGACAACATGACAAGTCATAGACATTGATGACTTGGACACATGGTGACTTGTGCATAGAGTTATTCAAGAAGTGACGACACTACCACTATGTCTTCAACACTCTTAATAGAGCTTGCATTGTTGTTTCCATCTACCCTCCAAAGGGTCTTGAGAGATCTTGGAGTCTTCATGAGTCACTATGATCATTGGGATCCAGTTTTCTTTCAACTGTCATAACATGGTGACTTTGTAATTAGGATTCTTCCTTGGGAAATATTTATTGTTAGATCTCCTCACAAATATTTTCCATGCTTCATTGATCTCCTACAAGTATAGATCCCTAATGGCAAGCAAACATTAGGTTATAAGTATCCTACTGTATTATGCTTCATGCAAATATTTTGTCTGTGGAATGACAATGCACCAAGGGGAGAGAGAGAGAGAGACAATAGTTTTGGGTGGAGAGAGCACTTGTAAGATCCGAGGAGGGGCGTCAGTAATCACTGAGAGTGCACTGTGTGTTTCTCTACGAGAGGAGAAGACCTGATGGGTGCAAGGCACAACTTCAAGTGATAAGACAACTTAGTTTTTAGATGAGGATGCATTCTACACTAGGAAGGGAGAGATAGGGCCAAAAGGAGGGTGTAGGGTGTAGACAAAAGGCACAAGGGAAGGGCTCACTACCCACTAAGAGTGTGTAGTGTACTCAACTAGGAGACTGAAGGCTTGATTTGCATTGGGTGCAAAAACAAGAAATAAGGGAGTACGTTGTGCACCAGAGAGGGAGGAAAGGTTGGGCTTGGTGTAGGGCATAGTTTTAACCAACAAGAAGGGTCTCCAATAGGCCTTAGGAGTGCACAGTTCAATCTTCTTGGCCTAGAGGGGAGGCTTTGCAAAGTCATAAAATGTCTAATGTTGGGAATGGTGAAACCTTAAAAACACACTGAATTAGGAGAAAAATAAAGTGTGACACATCTTAACTCATTAGTAAAACTTAATAAAAACCCTAGAATAATAATTATACATCAAAATTCCATTTCACAAACGATCTCCAAGTTTAACTGACAAAGTATGTGTAGTTGTGACCAAAAGTGTCATTTTTGTGACTAGAAAGTGTATTATGACTTCAAAGTGCGCTATAGGCCTTCTTGATGATCCAAAGACACTTAGGAAGGAACATGGTAACTTGTAAGATGTGTAGAAACATAAAATAATACTTGATGACCGAAAGTGACACTTCACACTCTAAAAGGTAGGCTCCAAAATTTGAGTATAGCAAAATTTTGGAGGGTGTTGTAGAATCAACATCACTCCTATAAGAAAAAAAACCTAGATAAGAACCGTCCCTTCGATACCTTAGAACATGATATCCATAATCTAAGGAATGAAGGTAATATCATTTTTCTTGGGGACTTCAATGCTAGAAATTCTACTAACCAAGCTACTCTCCTAAGTAATAATTGTAACCCTCCACCCTATGGATAGATGAGGACTGACTTCGCTAGTAGATCCAAATTAAATTCTAAGGACATAACCGATAATTTATTTGGTATCAAGATTATAAAGTTTTGTAGTTGCCAAGACCTGATAATTTGTAATGGAATTCATAAATGGCCAACCTGTGGCTAGATGACTTGTATTCATGGGCTTGGAAGTAATGTTGTGGATTATGCGATATCTGATACCCATGCTCTCAACTGTGTTGTAATTTTTGACCTCATAAATGACCATGAGCCTGATTATGACCACAAATCACTATCTGTAACTCTTAATCTTGACATGCACACCAACCACATGCAAAAGAATTATGAGATTCAAAGGCATATTCATTTTAACATAAGTAAAATGGATCTCTTCTTAAAGGATTTAAAGAGGGATTTAAGTTTATTAATGTATAATGATAACATTAATCACATCTACCACAATTTTACTACAACACTTTCTAGTACCATTATAAAATTTTCTACCAAGGTGTCACATAAAAGGAATAATTGAACTTCCAACCTGTGGTATGATAATGATTATAAAATTTCCATAAAAGTAATTACAGATGCTCCTAACAAAATTGTAAAGATTGGAAAAATAAGTGTGTACAAATACATCAAAAGTAAGAAAAGGTCCCATATAAATATGAGGCAAGATCGTCTTCTTCACCTTTCTAAAGTTGAGCCTTAAAAGTTTTGCAAGAATATACTTGTTCATAAAACAAATTAAAATAATTTGGTCCCCTTAAAGAAATGGGATATCTATCTTAAGAATATTTATGACTTCCCAGTCACCATGGGAAACATCCTAAACACTCATATAAAGGAGGATATATTTTCTTTGGAAGATGTGCAGTTCGGGATTAACAAACTCACTAATGGGAAAGCTAGGGTTATTGACGGCTACCAAGCTGACATTTTCAAAATGGGAAGGTCTACCCTCATTCCTCATATTCACAAACTTATTAACTTGGTAATGAAACATGACTTCCCCAAGCCTTAGACACAAGGAATTATTGTGCCTATCTTTAAAAGTGGGGATAAAAACGTCCCATCTAGCTATAGGATCATTATGATTAGCCACATTTTATCTAAACTATATGGGATCATTTTGGAAAATAAGATTAGGATTTGGCTTGAAAGCCATGGAAAAAACCTAATGGGAAAGTTGGTTTTAGGAGACATCACTCAATTATTGACAATATTGTTACTCTTAGGATCATTGCCGAGGAATGTTGCAATAGAAAAAATGATCTCTTCTATTGTTTTGTTGACTTTAGAAAAGATTTTGATATAGTTCCTTGGGATAAGCTATGACAAAGACTTGAAGAGATAATGGTTCCTCCCAAGTTGAAGGTGGCTGTGACTAGGCTATATGATAATGTTGTTTCCAATAGTATGATCATCGAGGGCTTTTCTGAAGAAATTAAATGCAATATCAAAGTTAATCAAGGGTGCCCCCTATCCCCTACACCTGTTGGCATTTCCATTGATAAGCTAGAAGAGTGTTTGGAAGATGCAGGATGCGATGGTCCCAAGCTCGCTACAATGGTCATTAATCTTCTCTTTATGCTAACAATATCATTCTTATATCCAAAATCTATGATGATCTCAACAAGTAGCTTAGAATCCTCCATGATTACTAATCCAAGATGGGTATAACTATTAATACCCACAAGACTAAAGTCATGATAATTAATTTCAAAAAGGTAAATTATTATAATTTCATTTATGATAAAAATTACTTGGAGAAGGTTTCTTCATACATATATTTAGGTATTGACATTCATCATTAACCCAATTGGAATTATAACATTGAGAAAATAGGAGGTTGGAAATATTTTTATGAGCTTGAAAATAATTGTAATTCGATGGATCCTTGGGTATGGAGTAAAAATACGTTCCACTTTGAGACTATCATCACCCCTATTATTTTATATGGATGTAAGGTTTTGGGTTGCATTATATCTAGAGAATCATGGAGGAAAATCAAGTTGATCCAAAAGTAATTGATAACCTAAACCTCAAGATTAAAGGAAATACTCCCTACCCTATCCTCTTGTTGAATCTAAGGTTTCCCTTATTGATATCATGGCTATGTTTATGTATATGATGTATAAGGATAAAATTTACAACATGGAAGCCAGGAGGTTCCCTAAAATTTCTTCTAACTCTAGCCAAAACCCCCACCTCCAGCTCAAGCAAGGCTGGCATAAGGATGCCCAGTCTTGGCACGACCATTCATAGATAAAGGAGGAGATCATATTGGAGAACAAGTATAATATTAAAAATATTGTTACTTCCAAATTTAAGGATAAGTTGTGGGATGATAAGGAGCTAGATGAAAAAGGGAAGCTAAGTTATTATAAGGAGGTGACCAACCCCATTTTTTCTAACCAGAATTATCTTTCTGTCTTGACCCAACTAAGAACAAGATGAACATTGTGAAGATAATAACTAATTCCCATGAGCTTCGAAATGAAAATGGGCATTGGTCTATTCCCAAAACACCTTAGGACGAAAGAGCTTGCCACCTTTTCAATACTAAGAGGGTTGAAGATGAAAAAGTCTTTCTCTTGGATTGCTTGGCTCTTACTCACATCCATTCTTATTTCCAAAACATTTGACATACTACCAACCTTCTTCACTTGTTAAGTGAACAAAACTATAATGATGTATGAACTCTTCTCTCCCTTATTTTTGATCATAGAAATAAAATGTTAAAGAGTCTCAATTAATATATTACTTTCTTAAGGTATGATATACCATAATGGTCTTAGTGGATGTTAATTAGGGAAAATCTTAGGTGCTAATATTCCCAAGTGGGCTAATTTTCTATGTTTTTTCCAAAAAAAAGATTCACCAATTTCCATTTTTCCTAAAAATGATTTGCCCAAATGTAGAGACAATATAAAATCAATAGAAATTTGAATATTTTTAACGACATATCACTAAACATTTAATAGTTTGCATGTTAGAGACTTGTAAGGTTCGTAAAGGTTTCTAAACTTTAAGATAAATTTCCATCCTTAAAATTTTCCCTGACATTAATAATCATCGTCATCATCATCATCATCATCCTAACGATCATATATATATGTGTGTGTGTGTGTATGTGAGGTGGGGTGGTCTGTGAATCGACAGGGCACCCCACCAGGCACTAAAGGGAAGCCCTACCTATGGCCCTTTGGTGATGGGGTGGGGTGGTCTATCTATTCCAAGAATCAAAAACCCAACCACAAACAATTGTGGGTGGGTCTTCGATTACGGGAATCGATGGGCCACCTTGCCCAACTGTCAAATTTTCATATGCAAGGGGTATATTACTGACAAGTCTCTCTTGCCACCCTTTCTTACAACCCTTTGGTGGTAGGGAGGGGTAGGAAAAATAATATATATATATATATATATAATATAATATATAATATATATATATATATATATATCTTTTGTATTAAAAAAATTTGGTTACTAGGATGGAGAAGTTACATGTTCCAATATTCCTTGGAGGTTTGAAATTGAGCACTGGGGCTTACTCCATAGCTTCAAATGAGTTTCTGAAGGCACAAAAATTTCAGACGCTTTCAAACTAAAAATTACCCAAAAAACCCCCAATATCCTGATACATTTACATTCCATTATTCACTACTTCTATTTTTACTTAGTAAGACTTCTTGTTTTCCTTGGAAAAATGTCTTTCCCTTTCTTCCCAACATGAGTCCAACCCATGTTCTCTTCTATTTTAGGATGTATCATTCTTGATTAAGTGAAATTTGGATTCTTCCTTATCTGCATGATCTTCGCAAGAAGATGATTTTCTAGCAAGAATCGTTATGGATTCAAGTTGGGATCCATTTTCCATAAGGGTCTCCTTGTTTTCTACTTTTGCTGAGTCCAGAGGATCCTCATTAGCATTAAACGTGGTTTTTATTGCTGCTGATACAATTTATTTGGTTGTATTTGATTCCTTCTTTTCTTTTGGTTATTTCTTATCTTGAATCACTTCCTCTTTAAATACCATATAATGAATACCTTGATATCCTTCCCACTATTTGGGCCTTCGAGTTTTTATTCATTTATTTTCCAGGTCTTTTCTATTTTATAAATGCTTCCTAGATTGACAACAATACAAAACTATTGTTTTTCTTTGAATCATTTGAATTCATCATTACATAAGAGATTTGAAAAATATTCTTTCAAACTAAGCATAAAATGGTCAGCTAGTGTGAAACCCTAGACATCGCAAGGGTTTGCAAAGCTTTGTCCATCTCCATAATTCACAAAATTTTCAACCATGGGGATTTACCTACACTTAACTATGGTATTTAAAAGAAATAAATTTTAAATATAAAATATACTATACGATATCTATAAAATAAATAATATATATAAATAATAAATAAAATTAGATTATTTTTAAATTTATATGTTAAAATTTATTTTTATACCTCCTCTTGGGTCAAAATTCTTTGACTCTTAATTAATTTGTAAATATTTAGAAACTATTTCCAAATTTTATTAAAGTTTTGGTAAAATTAGATAGTAAACTTACTTTTTAGAAATTGAAAAATAATTTTTTGGATTTTTACAATTTGAATTTCCAATTTTTGATTGTTGGATGACTAATTTTATGTGGTTTAAAATCGAAGTGTTATCATAAATTAATTATCAATTATTTATTTATTTTTGGATTTTTCCATAATTAATATTTTCTTTTCCAAAAAACCAATTATTCAATTTCAGACTTTAAACTGGTTGATTCAAAAAACAAAAGAAACAACACTACATATTACCTCATTGAATTCGTCATGTTTTTCCCTTCCTGGTTTTTATTATTGAATGGACTTGGTTCAATCATTTTACTCAATAAACATTACCTATATTATCTATTTTCATAATTCAATTCTAAACCATGATGCAATATAAAAGATAAAATTTATGTCAACACTACAATAAACAAGGGTTACGTAGTAGCTAGTACATGTCTCTTAGTTTAAATATAGCTTAATTAAATTAAAAAACAATTAAAGCATAAATGTTTCATCACAAAAAATAAAACAACCAATAATAAAATACAATATTGTTGAATGAAATTACCAAAAATCAAGAAATATGGTTAACTAATATTGTTTATATTAACATAGATACACTTTAATATATATGTTTATTATATATATCTGCGTTTTATTTTTTGGTAATATATAAGTTCTTTAGAATTAAATTTATTACATATGATTTAAATATAATAATCATCTAAATGAAAAAGAATAATCATGAAAATGAAAGATAGAAAAAAAAGTCTAAATAAAAGTAAATTACAAAAAAACAAAAATTGGTAACTAGATATAATAAGAATGACTAACAAACCCATAATAAACTCACAATCACCTAAAGAAAAATTAAATAAATAATAAAAATAATAACAAAAAAAGATTCCCAATGTTAAACTATGGATAAGCCACATAAATTTTTGGTGAAAGACAACTTAAAATAACTTAAAACTATAAAATAAGAAAATAAATTTTAGGAATATGTTGTATTCACACTTAAGCCTTTGTGTAACTATTTTTTTTTTTTATTTTAATATACTAGACATTGCAACTTTTTATATTAGATATTTTATTATATATGAATTCTTTGCCACACGATTAATACGACATAAGATACTTCATGCCATTTTTTTTCCCTTGAATTAGAATGAATATAAATTTAAAGTTAAATAGATAGTTTGTTACAATAATTAGCTCACACACACACACACACACACACACACACACACACACACACTAGACATTGTAATTTCTACTCCTTATTTGGTCCCATAAGCTAAAAATGGAATAAAATATGCGCAAACACATTTCAATAAACTCTTCATTTCTACAAAAAACGATGATGTCGAGGCTAATGTTTCATCCAAAATTATATATGCACCTATCTCTATTTTGCTCCAAGGTTATCTAGTCCATTGATTACTTATGTTACTCCGGCGTATTCAAATGTATTTCATTATTAGATTTATGAATTGTTCAAGCATTCAATAATTGCTATCAATTACTTTATGCATAAGAGGAAGGTACTAAGAAACAATGTTGCACATTACACTTGTTTTTAATTATGTTTTTCATAAAGACACTTTTTTTTTTTTTTTTATGTTATTTGTTTTTAATTTTTTGGTTTGAATTTTTAAGTTCCTCATTTTATATATATGTTTTGAATTTGATTTTTGTTGTTTCCTTTATTTTCTTTAAACCACAAACAACAATATATATAATAATTTATATATATATATATATATATAATTATATATATATATAATATATTATTAATTTTTGAACTTTGTTGGTTTATTTATCTTTCCATTTATTTTATTATATTTTTCATTGCAGGCTGGCTGATTACAATTGAACCACTATATGTAATTTTATTAATTGATTTTAAGTTTTTATTACAATGGATCAAGTCTGCCCCCAAAATGTGTCAATTTCATGGTTAATTTTTAAGTTTTTATTGCAATGGGTCAAGTCCGTCCCCACTGCATGTCAATTTAATGGTTGATTTTTAATTTTCATTGCAACGTGTCAACTTGTTTTAGGCTAATATTTAAAAAAAGGCATACACAACGTGTCAACTTGTTTAGGCAAATATTTTTAAAAAGGCATACTTTTAGCATTAAAAAAAAATACACTTGGTATAATGACATCTTGATTTAGGTGTTCATTTGTAAGGTTTTTTTTAGTCATGATATTTAGTTTTACTTCCATGGTTAAAACATATCGAGATTTTATGGTTTTTTGAAGTCGTGTTAAAAAATGTAAAATATTTAAGGTTTTTTGGAGTCATGGTATTTATCTTTAACGCCATGGTTGAAAATTGTTGGGATTTTAATATTTTTTTGGAGTTGTAATATTTAATATTTAATGCTACCATTGAAAACTATGTGAATTTTAATGTTTTTTGGAGTCACGATATTTTATTTTTAATGACATTGTTAAAAAGTTTTCAAATTTCAACCAAAACAAATGTTGATACAACATCAACACTTTTTGATTTTGGGGTGTTTTTAATGTTCATTGCACAAAAAAATTAGTTTTTAATGCCATTTTTTTTTTAATTTTAACTCAGGTAAAAAAAGGTGTTGGTGCAACATAAAAAAAATTCATTTTCAAAGTGTTTTTCATGTTTATTGCATACAAAGTTTGGTTTTTAATGCCATTGCTTCAAAATATTTGGAATTTTAACCAAAAAAAAAATGTTGATGCAATATCAACACTTTTTAGTGTGTTTTTTCATGTTTTTTGAGCAAAAATAAGACTTTTTTCAGTGAGAGTTCGTTTTTTGAAGTTACAATTCTCATTAATTTGGTAACTTTGTCTCTCAATGAAGGGGTGTGATAATTAATCTAACAAGTCCCTTAAAAAAACTCAAGGAATTGAACTTGGGTTAAGACTATGATACCATGTCGATGTTTTCCTTTACACTAAAACCCATAGGCTTTAGTAAACTTCCAAACCCTTCCCATTACCTTGGGTAAATAGTTAGTCCCATGTTCTCAGGGTGGCAATTAGTCCACATAATTGATTCCCAATGAGTTGAGTGTGAAAATTACTCCAATAAGAGGATGAAATTGGGGAGAGGATAGGACAATTGGAGGGGATGGATGGAATCAATAGAGGGGAAAAATCAACATTTGAATTGTGAATTGTGAGGGTAGGAGAAGACTTATTGGCCATAGGAAAACCTGAGGAGAATTGATGCTAGAAGTGTTTGTGTTCTTCAAGACCTCTAGGAGACCCCTTCGAAATATCATCATCCACATCTCTTAGTCCATCCTTTGACAATGAATTTCACTCTAGAGAAGAGCCTTGGTAAGCCTGAAAAGGACCCCAACTAGCACATTCCTTCTATATATGACCCACTTCATGACAATGAATGAACCAAAAAAGGATTTTCCAATAGTCTACCCTTTATACCCATACGCATCAATCCAAATATATTTCCACACTTGATTTTGAACCATCCTTAAGGAATACATCTACCTATACCCATGCAATCCTATAGTCCTCTTTCTGTTACCACACATCCTCCACTCCAACAAAAGTTCCAACCTTGCTGCTGATAATAGAAAAAAAACCTCGGTTCCAAAAGTGAAAGAGAAATCTTGGCAGCTGGGCCCATACTCTAGGAATGTCAATTGACTCATGGGCAAGGCTGAAATCTACCAACCAAGGTTTTAGTATAAGACCCTCCTTCCCCCCATTGGACATTGGATAAATCAACGATCCTAGTGTGTTTCATGACATGGAATAACCACCTCTCATGGATCATTATCTCTAGCAATGCGATCATTGACTAACACCTACAGGTTTTGGTCTAATGGAAATTGTGATTCCAAACAAGTGTTATCATAGGGTAGGTCATGAGTTTGATACACACCCGACTCATGTTGGGGGGGGGGGGGGATATTTTTGGACATTGGATAAATCAACGCTCCCCATGTGTTTCATGACATGGACTAACTCCCTCTCGTGGATCCTTATCTTTGGCGATGCGATCATTGAATAACACCTGTGGCTTTTAGCCTAACGAAAATTGTGATTCCCAACACCCCCAATTCCAATTTTGAAATATAATGAATGAGTCATCCTCCTCTACTTGAAAAATAAAGGATAACCATCCCATAACCAAAATTGGGGTAAAACTCAAGAAGGGTTGCCAACTCTTTGAAATCCAGGATCTAAGGGAGTGAGTAGAAATAACGAAGGTTCATAAATGCCTACTAGAGCCTTACCTATGAATTCCATAATGTTTTTTATCCCTACATCCTTTTCCAATGTCAAGAAAGTGGAGGTACTACACTTGTCTATGCACTATCCCATTTTCCTTGGATGAACATAGTTTCTTGATATTGAATGGTATATAAGATTACTAGCAAGAATTTCCAAAGAAGATATAGTCACATGAGAAGGGAGAGGAATAATGGAATGAGAGGCTAGATGGAAATGGTTGACACTTTGCGAGGGATCTTCATGCAAACAACCACTTATCACATTAACTAGACCCTAAAAATAAGTGGGAAGAGGATCTGCATGTGTGGTTGATGGTGAGCCCAAGGATGATGGGTAATTAAATTGTTAGTGAAATATAGATCCACGAGTCAAACTCAACCATAAGTGCACCACCTCCTCTACTATGATCTCGATCATACTATCATATCTAGTGACATGTGTCATATGAAACCACATTTACCCTAATCCCTTGGTAGTGGCATAGGGTAGGACTAACATAATAGATAAATAAAGGCATACATAATGGTGTAAGGACTATTATGTCATAGAGAGTGCCGTAGGATGAGAGTTTAGTTAGTGGATTCGATCCCAAAGAGAAAACCTATCACTGTAGGTGTCAACATTTTTTAGGCCTAAAAAGACCAATCAAATACAGAATGAAACCATGGAGAAACCACGAGAAACTTGAATCTTCCACATGTTTAGTCAATTTAGTGTGTCCTAGATTGCTACATTAATTATCAATCCAGGAGTCGTAATCTGATGAAGTGTGGTGTACTATATGTGCAAGACAACCTCTTTCTTACTTTTTGTTGTTTTCGATTTTTATTTTGTTTTGGGGGTTTTTATCTTCATTTATCTCCTAATGTGAATGAAAAGCCTAATCCCTGATTTTGAAGAATACTCTAGAAGGCAAGTATGGATATAGATTTTAAGGCAATTATGTCCTCTATAATGATTTTCAGAACTTAACACTTCAGCGGGTCTTAAAACATACTAGTGATGAAATTAATACTTGAACAAAAATGAAAATGTGTTGCTATTCAAATCAAAAAAATAATGAACTACTAATCATGAAACCATTATCTCTGCTTCTTATCTAAATACAGAAAGAAAAATGAGTTAAACTACTACACTCAACAAATCAAACTAATCAATTCACTTCATTCATAGTCCGATAGCTCACCAGGTAGTCTAAGCTATGGCTTCAGGAGATAACGTCAATGATATGAGCAAGTTGATATCTAATTGCAAAAAAGTAAAACTAAAATCAAATCACATCATTCATAGTCCGATAGCTCGCTAGGTAGTCTAAGCTATGGCTTTAGGAGATAACATCAACGATATGAGCAAGTAAATTTCTAATTGCAGAAAAGTAAAACTAAAATCAAATCACATCATTCATAGTCTGATAGCTCGCCAGGTAGTCTAAGCTATGGCTTTAGGAGATAATGTCAATGATATGAGCAAGTTGATATCTAATTGCAGAAAAGTAAAACTAAAATCAAATCACATCATTCATAGTCTGATAGCTTGCTAGGTAGTCTAAGCTATGGCTTTAGGAGATAACGTCAATAATATGAGCAAGTTGATATCTAAACTAACTAACAAAGCAAGTAAATAAAACTGAAATCAAATCATAACTGGAATTAAAAAACTAAGAAAAGCAAAGTCAGCAGAGAGGCTAATCCATGTCACTAGTTATTGCAAAAATTGTATGAAAATGCCTGGGCCTACTATATCGTGAAGCACACACACACTGATCAGTGTTATCAACAATATACAGAGCTGAAAAATCATGTACAGAAATGAAATGTTAATACCATAGCAAATGAAATATACACAGGTGGATAACTATGAAATATGTGCAATGGAAATAAGGAAACAATACATAAAACTTTACAATAATAAGGAAAACGAAACCTCAGCATGTAGGGGCCCTCTGCACAGCCTTGGTCAACAGGCTATCAGTCCAAAATTATGCTCACATAGTCATATAAAATCAGAATCTTCTTTATATTTCAAAACAAAGGAATAATCCTCTCGTTACCACAATGGGACTACTGTCACGACATAGTGAACTTTAACAACAAAATTACATCAACAAAGACTAACTCTATGTGTTTGGAAACACATTATTTATTTATAACAAAAATTCATAACTATTTTCATGTGAGACATCATTCACTAAGGACACGTAAAAGGACAACATTCATAAGCTTAGCATACTGGTTGCTAATATTATTCAATCTATCAAGAGTGGCTATTGGATTCACATCGTGGGGTAGCCTACAGGTGTCAACATGACCCCAGGGATCTAGAAACGGCCACAAATCCTTCACGTGTTTGAAAACAGAGACTGGTTGTCGTAGGACTCCTTCATTGGACCACCATTTGACCATCATTGACCACGGTTTTCCTTAATGAATTCGACTGAATCAATAGGACCTGATCCATGTCCAGGTCATTCTTAACTTTCCTACGTGCCTTGTTTTTCCTGATGACACCTGCAACCTAGAGTTTAACAAAAATAGCTGCAGAAAGTTGAATCAGCTGTGGAAAGTGGCTGCATTCCACAGCTCATGAGCAACATCTAATTCAAACAGCAAACACAAAAACGTAGTTAGAAAACCATTTGAATGCTCTTTTAGAATCAATATGCAATGATTTTTGATAGCTTATGAGGTCCAGGTAAGGGGAAAACGTCTAGGAAAGTGTGTAGGAGATATGTAGTTTTAGGGCTCAACACCACACATTCCTACAAATTAGCACATAGTAAGATTTTTTTCAATATGGAATCTTTGTCTTTTGACCTGACATAACCCATCCCTAATGATTATTATTATTATTATTATTATTATGTTAATTATTCTTTTGACTTGTAACCATTACCTATAATTTAATTTATATGGTTGCACTAGTTTGTTAAGGTTAATTTTATATATCGTTATAATAATATGTTGTAACTATTTAAATATTAAAAAAGAGATTAAAAATTTTTAATTTATTATTATATAAATATTTTGATTTTAGGGCAATATTTAAAATTGTTTTTTAATAAGTTAATATTTTTTTTTACTTGAATATAAGGAAATATAATAACCTCAAAAGCATTGGTAAGAGAAAAAGTATGCCCTTAATGAACCACCAAAAAATCATTTTTGAAGTGATTTCCTTAAATAATTATAGTGAATGAATGCACATTCACAAATGACATCCAATAATAACTATCCTTACTTCTAATAGATAACTAAATGTATAACCTCCTAGATGGGGTGCCTATGCATGCTCTCAAAATGTCAATGTGAAGGGTGGTTCCAATATTATTCCCACTTTCATGGAATTTTCCCAAAGCAATGGTGGGAGAGGTTGTTAATGATCTCCTCTAATAGTGGAAAAACAATGATCCATTTGGATAGTGACTTGCTCCATCATGGGATAAAGTTGATAAGACTATAACATTACCCAGTTTCTTAATGCCTAATTAAGAATATGGGGTGCCAATTTTTTCCTTTTCTTATTCAAATGAAAAATATTTTATTATATAACCATCACGGTTTTTTCACCAAGAGATTCCTAGTGGTATGAAATTAATTAAAATCCAAATTTGAATTGTTGATATAGGGTCATTTGAATATTTTCACGCTATCTGCCATGTCAAAGTTACTATGTAAATGATGTGGCTTCCTAGGTCCATGTGTGATCCTATGGGTGTTTCCATGCTAAAACTAAGGCCACATGGTCCTAAAATCTCATCCACTAGCCCAAGGTTAATTACCTCATGCTTAATTAAACTAATTTTCAATTAATAACTTAATGTATTTATGTTTATGCACAAACAATTCACATGCATAATTCAAAAGTGTTGATGGTTAACGGAAATAAAAATGGCTAAATTTATGCAAGTATTTTCATATGAGTAAGCAAGAGGACCATGTAATTAATTTCTCCACTTCACACAAAAAATTACTCCCAAAAATATTTTGTAAATCATGATTTATATAAATTCTTGTAGAGATATATTAAACTCAAACATAACTTTAGATATTTGCATGATTATGTACATATGCCATAATCATATAAAGAAATTGTCATTATCAAGAAATTAAACACTACAAATTTTCACTCTTCCCTAGTAATAACCATTTTTACCAAACTTATCAAGCCTCCATTAGTTATACTAACCCTTGGTATATACATAGATATTTGTGGCATGTATTAATATATCTTTAGCTATCTACTTACACTTATATGGGTCTTATTGAGATTTATGAGAAGTGATGCTTACTCCTCATGGAGGCATTAAGATCAATGGTTTAGACTATATTACACCTATATCTTACCCCTATCACTATGGAAACAAAGGCATTAGGAGGTAGATTTGTACACCTCTAGATCACCATATCATACTTGTAACGAGTGAACTTAGTTAAGGAATAACATCAATTTTATCCTTAGTTGACAGCATATAAGTGAGATTTGTTACTCTACCTCAAATTGGATAAGTTAAAGATTCTTGGAAGCCCATTGCAAATGAGACCTCAAATGCCAAGTGTTGGCCCAAATCCATTTCAGGAGATAGATTTGCAAGGCCTTCTTACTAAAATAATATTTTGAGACCAATTAAGTTTGATTATACTAGTGTGCAATAATACTTTATTTATAGCTAGGAAGGTCTCAAAATATTTCCTAATAGTTAGATTTTATAAGGGTCCAAAGTGTACCTACACCGATTAACATTTCAAGAACAACCATTCATTAATGAAGATTATAGTCTATTGTCTTATGACGCTCTGTGATAACTTAGAAAATGAGCCTTAAGCTCAACTCCCCTAAAGAGAATATCATGCAATCAAAATGATCTTGAAATTACATGCCACTTATCCAATTCATTAATTATGCAACATCATAACCACAAGCAAATCCTTTTAGCAAACACTCAAAAATACACCTTAGTGTATACACACACACACACACACACACACATATATATACATATATTTGTGTGTGTGTGTGTGTGTGCAACAATATTTAACATAATAATATTCTTGATCACTAAAAACCAATCCCATAACTAGAGATATATGATAGTTCACTGCATGTACCAAATTCCAAATCCCATACAACAAAATGTTGGATATTGGGGGGGTGGGGGGGGGGGGGTGGGGGGGTGAATCGAGTATATTTCAAATCATTAAAATTTTCAATTTAATATCCATATTACTATACGTGACTTTACTGAAGGGAACCCACGTATGTATGCAAATGTTATTTAGAAAACTAGCGTATATCTAGTAAACATACTTTTAAGTTAATTCAACATTTGTTTATCTTGAGCCAGTGCATCAGTAATTCATTAAGCATTAAATAAACTGTAACCATGTGTAGTAAGAAAAAAATAAACCATCACACATAATATACAAATGAACACACATGAACAGTAGGATTTTTAGGTGGAAACCCAATGTGGGAAAAAACCACCGTTGTTGTCGTCTTTGTCTTCATCTTTCCTTATAGTGAAAACTTCTTACAATATTATATTGATGAAAACTCATACCAGTACATAGGCACCCATATGATGAAGGCTACAACCTTCTCTCATTCTCCAGCACTCACTGGAAGGGAGCTCCAACCCCCAACCCTTCGGTGGACCACGTTTCATAAATTTTCATATTGGATCATTTAAGCCCAATACTGAATACTGAACCATCTGAATCAACCAATTACTGGATCTACTGAATTAACCAATCACTAAATCAATTGAAATCAAAATCAATCAACTGAAGCCCAAATCAATCAACTTATTCTCAAACAACGATAACAATTAGATCAATGTAACTAGAATACTAAACCCAAACATTGCATCAACTTAAGAAATCAACTAAAAGCATAGAGAAATAAACTATTAGAATATATACACTACTTTACTATAGCAAACCTGCATGTATACACAAATTACTTGAAGCATAATCGTGTACATATCCCAAAACATTGAACCTTGAAATTGAACCACTGTCACTCTGAAATAAATACTGAATCATAGACAGATCCACAACATCATCACAGAACCATCACTAATCTTCAAACACAAACAACTAGTAACATTATCATTCTTCAACATATCAATCTCCAATCAAGACATCACTATTAAGCCCAAATTATCAAGTAAGGCTTCATTGATAGACAATAAAAACAAAACAAGACTGATTAAACATTTAGACATGTTTTCCAGCAAAACCCTAGCTTATATACACACTTTCCTCAAAACATTTTTGCATGTATACATGCTTTTTAGGAGTCAAACCTATGTATAGATTTGAATATAGTGCAACTTAACAATATTAAACCTATGTTTGTATGCACCTTTTAGGTTATCAAACCCATGTAAAGATTTGCAATTACTGGTGCAAACCTTCGCTACATCACATAACTTCATACATAACTAGATCTCAGCATACACAGGAAAAATCGCAGATCAATAAACTATCATCACTGATCAAATAAACCCATAATAAAAGCTATCATCTCAGATCTATTGGATCTGATCCATCATCAAGTTCCTGGGTGAATACTTAGTTTTAGATCAAACAAATCAATATTAGCCCATTACATGAACACTTTATTCAGATCTAACTACTCATGAAATATTCATCACTTGCACCCCCCAAACACTTTGATCTTAATCTACTTATATAGATTAGCACTTAGACAATACAATGGGTCAAAACCATACTAGTTCCAACAGTATTCGTGGATGGGATCAAATATCAATTGTTGGGCTCAATACCAAAAGTCAATACCATTGTAAATACCCTTGGTATTTGGAATACCATGGTGTGGAATATGAACACGCATTTTCTTCTTTACACCCATGTGTGTACGTGAATTTTATTTACAAAAACCACATATACTCTACTTTGCTTAACCAAACATGTGTATACTTATTCAAACTTCATATTTGTCATTCTTTTCTCTCTAAACTGATAATCCTTTTCTATCACATGTAGACATATCTTGTTGACATCTGCATCAAGTAGGTTTCTGTTGGGTCCCTATAATACTAGTGATTACCCCATTACTATGGTAGTTCTACCCCTTATTTATATTTTTGTGCCCCTATTGCCCCCATATTGTTATTACTCTGCCCCATAGAATCCCTCTATTGTTATTTTTGTGGCTTTATATTATTATTGTTAGGTCGGC
>APFE031447283.1:0-21314 GCA_000404065.3 Pinus taeda | reverse complement strand
CCCCCTCGAAGAGGCTGAATTCTAAGGCGTGGATCTCTATTTTCTATCTTTTTGTGAGCTGGTTTCATAACAGTTTCCATCAAAGGACAACTCATCAAGTAGGTTTCCATCAAGGAAAAAACATTAGTCAAAATGCCAACAATCTCCCCCTTTGGACTTGATGGAAACCACTTTGGTGTTTGGTCACCACAACTTGTAAATGCCCATTAAATACATCAAGCTAAGCACCAAGATTTTTGAAATCCAAGCTACTCTCCCCCTTTAAAATCAAGGGAAAATGGATAACCAATGCTGAATGAATGCTATTCTCTTGAGTGTTGTTGAACTACTGAATATGAACATTGAATACTGACGATGCTCCCCATGAGCACATGCTGAAATTGTTGAAGGATGTACAATGGAGTATATGACTCTATGACTCAACTAAATATGAATTTTTCTATCACTAAGGGCTCAAACTTACATCAATCATGCAATCATAGTGGGTTTACATATTTGACTTCATTATAAAATCAACCACCCAATCACATTGGGGTTACAAATTACATCATATGCCCAAAAAGACAACCAAAATAGTCCATACATGATTGAATTTTACAATTATTATATCATAGGTCTTTACATGAAATTTACATCAAATGATATATATGACATTTATAATAAAGAAAAAATACCTTAATAAGACCATGATAGTCATCAACAACTAATGTAGGAGCATCCAGCACTCTTCATTAAATGAGGAGTCCAAAGTGGAGCAAGGAGGACAGACCATCGAAGCTAAACAAGGGATATTTATGTTAAAATAGATCTAGTTTGATGGAAGCGATAAGTCTCTAGAAGAATTGATCAATGTAATGTAATTTTCCATATGTATATGAATAGAGAGATTTAGGGGTTGTTAAGGAAATCAAGGAGAGGATTTATCAAATCCTTTCAGTGATCCAATCCAATACTCCTGTAATGATGAACCTACGTGTTCTATATATATATATATATCTATATATCATGAGACAGATAGAGGGAGATATACAGAGTAAAAAATAGAATTTGTGTAAGCCGAGAGTAATCAAAATGTAGTCGAGAGGGAACTTGTTTCTATGGCTGAAATGCCTTAGTCTGTATTCAATATTGTATAGTGAATAGATTATGTGTTCTGTGGATTTTCCGTGTGTCTATGTATTATGTCCTTTTCAGTTCTGTTGTGTATATATGTGATGATGGCTTGAACCCAATGTTAGTAGATCATTGATTGACCATCGATCACTATAACGATCGATGGCAATCCATTGATTGATGAAATATCGTTATTTATGAGTGTTCTATGTGAAGACAAAGTATCACAGAGAAACTGGGGTTTAGCATAAATCCATCAATAGGAAGAAGATCAACGGCGTAGGTGACAAAGAACGGGAACTATCGGATCATTTAGATCAATGGATATTAATGGTGGAAGAGTGTAGAGGATAACCAACGAATAGGCGGTTTCTCAAGACAAAGCGGCATTTCGGGCGGCCTCAAAACCATAAGTAGTAGAAAGGAGTAGTCACCCAATTCCATTCAGCAGAGGACATGTAGCACTCAGGTGGAGAGAGGAAATCACTTTATCGGGTGGTTAACCCCTGTGCTTGTTGTCTAACTGAAATCTTTGTGAACCATCAGATCTATTGAGTGCAAATCAATGGTGGAGGATTGACGTGCAAGTTGTTTGATTGGCGATCAAGGGTATCAATGATCGGGGGATCAGAGATCAGAGATTGGAGAATCTAGAGGTCGGAGAATGCCATAGAAAGGATTGGAGGAGCAGACCCAATGATTTTATAGATGTGGGTGCATAAATATTTGAAGTCCAGCTAAGTGTTTCAGAGCAGGGTTTTTCGTGTATCCTATGTATTTCGATATGAATTATGGTCCCAGTTTAAAGGCGTAAGGCTTAAATTTACACTTCCGATAGGTTTGTGGGCCATAACCCGTAGGCCTTAGGATTGAAATTTGTAAATGAAAGGGATTTTTCCTTACCCCAAAATCTCCTTTCATCATTTGGTATTAGAGCAGGGAAAGGGAAAGGGAAGAATATTTCTTATGAGAAGGATGAAAAGTGCAAGTAGAAGGAGAAGAGGTATAGTTGTGTTGAAGATTGGAGAGTTATGGTCTTTACTGTCATACAACGAATAGCAATGGAAGGTGAGAAGACTTGCAGCAAGCCTAGAGCATGGAGTGCTCAAGTGGTTCCAAAGAAGAGAGAACCAGAAGGATGCCAAAAGACTAAGCTCAGGGGGAAGCTTGGTGAGGTATCATGTAGCAGAGGAAGAGTGTTACTATAGAGGTTTGGTTGCATCTCATAGAAGATCATGAAGGCAGTTCCACTGAGAAGTGGATAGAATTGCTAAGCGACAAGGAGAAGCATATGACCAGGAGGTCATAGATTTTTGTGCCTCGGGAGTCTGATGCAGGAGCATCCGGCAATCTTCATTAAATGAGGAATCCAAAGTAGAGCAAGGAGGACGTGGACCATCAGAGCTAAATAGGGGACATTTCTGTTAAAATAGAGCTAGTTTGATGGAAGTGATAAGTCTCTAGAAGACTTGATTAAGACTTGATTAATGTAATGTAATCTGCCATATGTATACGAATAGAGAGATTTAGGGGTTGTTGAGGAAATCAAGGAGAGGATTGATCGGATCCTTTTAGTGATCTGATCCAATATTCCTGTAACGATGAACCTGCATGTTCTATATATATATATCGTGAAACAGATAGAGGGAGATATATAGAGTAACAAATAAAATTTGTGTAAGCCGTGAGTAATCAAAATGTAGTCGAGAGGGAACTTGTTTCTAAGGTTGAAATGCCTTAGTCTATATTCAATATTGTATAGTGAATAGATTATGTGTTCTGTGGATTTCCACATGTCTATGTATTATGTCCTTTTCAGTTTTGTTGTGTATATATGCAATGATGGCTTGAACCTAGTGTTAGTAGATTGTTGATCGACCATTGATCACTATAAGGATCGATGGAAATCCATTGATTAACGAAATATTGTTATATATGAGTGTTCTATGTGAAGACAAAGTATGGTAGAGAAACTAGGGTTTAGCATAAATCCATCAATAAGCAGAAGATCAATGGTGTAGGCGACAAAGAATGGGAACCATCAGATCATTCAGATCAACAAATATTAATGGTGGAAGAGCGCGGAGGATAACCAACGAATAGGTGGTTTCTTGAGACAAAGTGGCATTTTGAGCAGCCTCAAAACCATAAGTGGTAAAAAGGAGTAGTCACCTGATTCCATTCAGTGGAGGACATGTAGCACTCAGGTGGAGAGATGAAACCAATTTATCGCGCTGTTAATCCCCATGCTTGTTGTCTACCCAAAATTTTTGTGAACTGTCAGATCCATTGAGTGCAGATTGATGGTGGAGGATTGACGTGCAAGTTTTTTGATCGACGATTGGAGGTATTAGTGATCGGGGGATCGGAGATTGGAGATCAGAGAATGCAGACGTTAGAGAGTGTTATAGAAAGGATTGGAGGAGTGGACCCGATGATGTTATAAATGCTGGTGCATAAATATTTGAAGTCTGGCTAAGTGTTTCAGAGCGGGGTTTCTCGTGTATCCTATGTATTCCAATAGGAAGTGTGGTCCTGGTTTAAAGGCTTAAGGCTTCAATTTACGCTTTCAACAGGTTTGTGGACCATAACCCATAGGCCTCAGGATCAAAATTTGTAAACGAAAGGGATTTTTCCTTACCCCAAAATCTCCTTTCATCAACAACTATCATACACCATATACAATATACACAATAAGCATCTATCAAGAACACCAAGAAAAACAACATGTACATTTCCATCATCAATTTGCAAGATAAGAAAATGTAGTTTTGATATCATCAACCTTTGACCAAGTATGTAGCATTAAATTTTCATAGAGATTTGCTATCAGCTCATCCTCTTAACCTCATCAAGGCTAAATTGTTCTTTCCCTTAGTAGGAATATCCTCAATCTATGTTCATCAAGGACACAATCAACATATGTGAGAACCAATCATATCATCATAAAGTAGCATCATTCCTTATCATCATCTATATGTGACTAAGTATTCCATGTCTCCTACAGTAATCTTTAGAAGATGTCTTCATGAAACCTACAATAGCATCATTCTCTTGGCCCATTTTATTCATGCAAGGAGAGTTATCACACCAAAATCACTTCATCAACATGCAATTTAAATAATCATCCATAAGATCCTTATTTGTAATTCATCCATAAATGATATCCCATGACACAGAGATAGAAATATGTATATATCTTTTCATCAATGAGAAAAGTCATCAATAGAAAATCATGAGGTCACCATTATTTATCAAATTTTGTTAGTAACCCATCTCGTTAATGCCATCAAGAGAAGAAATCCTCAAACAATATACCATGTGTAGAATATCATGTACATGTGAGAGCCAAGCACTATAGGAATCATCATCCATAACTGGACGATATGAAACTTATGCATATTTGAAGGCATAATGACAACAACATAAGAGTAATGAGTGACACTTATCATCATTAAACAATGAGGTTGTAAACTCAAGCTCTATTTATCTCCTTGAACTCATGTAAGAAACATAACATATGTACCATATGCTCACGAAAATAATCTTCCATCATCATAAATCTGATCAGTATCATCATAACAACTATGTGGCTAAAGCAATATATAAGTATCATCCATGATTTCATCATAGAAAACCCATGACTGCAACATAGCTAAAAATTTAGCAACATGAGCATCATTAATATAAGCATTATTATGTAACAAGAAATTCTCAAGAATCCATAATCCTAACAATGCATTATTAGAAGCATAGAAAATGCTCCCCTTGAACTTGTGCCAACTGTTCACTGTTAAATCTGATCATATCATCTCATATATCGGTAAGAACATCAACATATCTTCATCAATCAGTCCTCTATCAAGGTATCAACAAATTACAAAATCCAAAACCACTTCTAAATAGCATCAATAGACTGTAACCATCAACCATCATAACATGAAAGGCAAATAATAACTTTTTGAAGTATATCAGAGCCTTTTCCTAAGTCTGCCCCATAGTTTCATCATCAAAGAAAAACATACACGATTGTTCAGTTCAAAACTCACATATATGCATGAATTGTCTTCATAGGATCCACATATAGAAAGTGAAATATTGAAACTTCACAACTTTATCTTCCCCTGTGCCTGTACTGAATGTTCTTGTTTACTATTACTACACCAGATGAAATCAAAACAATCATGGGAATCATCATCAAGACAAAACATATATTACTCCCCCTAATATTACACATCATTGATCCTGAGGAACTGATAATCATCTTCTATTCTCATAAGGTCATGTACCTCACATCACTTCTGTAGTCACTATTAGAAGTACTACTTTTGGAATAATGGACTGCAATGGGCACCATCTTCATTTACTCTGAATTTGAATCCTCCTCATATCTACGAGAATTCTGTTTTTCAAGCACATATAATTTGTTTCGGTTTCTATATCCTCTTACTATGACTTTTCCAGTTTCTTCATCCATAACCTTGCACTTGGTTGATGTAAGCACAATTATGTTTCCTTTATCTTCCATTTGACCTACACTTAGAATATTTTTCTTTAGCCCTTAAACTAATAAATCATTAACTACTCCTCTATGTTTATTAATTTTAGCTTTACCATTTCCCAAAACTTTTGCTGGAACATTAGCTCCAAGAATAGCATTACCATATTGGTTTTTCTTGAGAGACTCCATCTTACTCTTATCTCCAGTCATGTGATGAGAGAATCCACTATATATGTACCATTCATCTTCATATTCAAATGAGTAGAGAGCAAGAACACACCTTTTTTGTTCTTCTTATTCCTTCTTATTATGAGAAATGTTGATGGATCCATGTTTTTTAGGTCTTCTGACATCAATATTCTTATTTGAATTCTTACCATGTTGTTTGTGGCAATCCATAGAATTGTTCCTACATTCTTTTTCTACATGCCAAAACATGTTACAAGAGTAACATCTTATATGAGTAGAGGAATCATAATATTTCTATTTCATATTCCTTCTATTGCAATCAATGGCGTTGTGACCAAATACATTGCAAGCAAAACAATATCCCTTAAAGTACCTGAAAGTTAATGATCTTTTTGTGAAGCAGTTATTAGCTTGAAATAATATACTTATGTAATTGGCTGCAACATGTTCATAATTATGACATATGGAACATTCAACTTATTGATCAAAGGAGAGAATTGTTAACATTTATATAATTAGGAGTAAAATATTTTCTTTGAAGGTTCACTTTCTTTGGTTATTGATTAGGTTGACTTCTTATCTCAGGTTTTGCATTGTTACTTTTTAAATTCCTTGTCTCCGCTTGTGAACTATATTCTCCTTCAATAGTTTCATGAAAACAAAGACCATATTTGATGGCGGGAGACCTTTGACTACTAAGAATATTATCCAAAATATTAGTACTATCTTGAAAACATAAATGTTTATCTTTTTCTTCTAATTTACCTTTTACAATGTTTACCTCAACCTAATATTTCTTTTCCTTTTCTAGATACTACTTCTTCATAACTTCTCCAACCCTTATTCCTTCTTCCACTTGCTCCTTTAATTTGAGAACTCATCTTTCAACCCATTTTCTTGTTCTTCAAATGCTTGCAATAGTTCTTCATTTCTCTTATCTGGTTTTTCAAGATCTTCTCTTAGAGAGACGATCTCAGCTTCAAGACCTTCATAATATTGTTTATATACCATACCAACATTATCATATGCCTACAACTTATCTTTAAGATTAACAATATTTTTCAAAGTAAGATCAAGTATTGTTCTAAGATTGAAAATTTCTTCTAACCTGTCTTCTTCTTAATCAACAATCCAATTTGACATAACAAATGGAAACATTGTTAAGAATAAGATTACCTAGTAGTTCCCTCTTTGGGATTTATTCATGGATTATTTGTATCTTATCCCACACTTTCTTTGTAGTTGTATAATACGTAACTTTATCTAATGTTGAATCAATTATGCTACAGAAGATGTCACTCAAAGTCTTATAGTTCTCTTTCACTTCCTTGTTTGATGGAGGAGTCTTGGTGTAGCCATTGTATACTAGATACAAAAAATGAAGATCCATTAGATTATACTTCATCTTTCCTTTCCATTGTTGATAATTATCTTTCCTCAAGATAGGCACATCTGGATTGTCCATTGTTTATGACTTGTCTTCATCTTCTACTTCTAGAGGCATCATTTTTGAATCTGTTTTCTCTTTAGAGTGCTTACCTTAAATTTTACCCATAAGTGCAAGTTCAATTGTTTCATTGTCATCATCTCCATCATTATTGCATAGACAAGGAAATGGATCACAGTTAGAAAAAAATCCCATACCTGATAATTCATTATTGTCATTTTCTTCATTCTTGATCAATAGAAAGCGGGTTGCTCCCAAACTTGAATATTTTCTGACATATATAACTGTCACTACATCTGATATATCACTGTCAGAATTTTTTGAATCCATTCTTCGAGCAATCTTCTTCTTTCCCATCATCTTGATGGATCTTCTTCAAGTGATCAAGCTTCTTTTGGAGGACCTACTCTAATACCAATTGTTGGGAAAAATATTGTGGGGGGGGGGAGGTGAATTAGTATTTTCAAATCATTAAAATTTTCAATTTCATATCTAGATTTATGTATGCGAATTTACTGAAGGGAACCCGCGTATGTATATGACTATTATTCAAACAATTAGTCTATAGCAAACTTACTTTTCAGTTAATTCATCATCCGTTTATCTTGAGCCAATGCATCAATACTTTATTAAACATTAAATAAGTAGTAACCATGTGTAGTCAGAACAACATAAAACATCAACACACATGAACACTAGGATTTTTAGGTGGAAACCCAATGTGGGAAAAAATCACCACTATTGTCGTCTCTCTCTTGATCTTTTATTATAATGAAAACTTCTTACAATCTTGTATTGGCATAAACTCATACCAGAAGACATACACCCATCTGTTGAAGTCTACAACCTTCTCTCATTCTTCAACAACCACTGGAAGGGAGATCCAACCCCCAACCCCTCCGTGGACCATGTTTCATAATTTTTCATATTGGATCCACCTCATACAAAACATCATTTAAGCCCAATATCAAATAATGAACAACCTGATTCAACCAATCACTAAATCAACTGAATCAACCAATCACTAAATCAACAGAAACCCAAATCAATCAACTTATTCTCAAACAACCAAAATAGTTAGATCAGTGTAACCAGAATATGAACCAAAACACTATATCAACTTACTGAATCAACTGAAAGCACAAATCAATAAACTATCATAATCCATATGCTACTTTAATGCAGCAAACCCATGTGTATACACGACTTCCTTGAAGCATACTCGTGTACAGATCTCAAAACATTGAACCCTAAAACTAAACCAATGTCACTCTGAAATATATATTAAATCATACAAAGTTCCACTGCATCATCACAAAACCATCTCTAATATTCAATAAAAAACAACGAGTAATGTTATCATTCATCAACGTATCAATCTTCAATCAAGGCATCACTGTTAAGCCAAGATTATCAAGTAAGACTTCATTGACAGACATCAGAAACACAACAATATTGATTAGACTAATCATACATCTTTTCCAGCAAAACCCTAGCTTATATACACGCTTTCCTCAAAACATTTCTACATGTATATGCGCATTTCAGGAAATAAACCCGCATAGATCTAAATATATATGTGACTTACCATTATTAAACCATGTGTTTACACACCTTTTAGGTTATCAAATCCATGTAGAGATATACAATTACTAGCACAAACCTTGGTTGCGTCACAAAACTTCAGACATCCCCAAACTTCAGCATACACAGAAAAAATCATCATTGATCAAATCAACCCATAATAAAAATTGTCTTCTCAGATCTATTGGATCTGAACCATCATCAAGTTCCTAGGTGCATACTTAGTTTTAGATCAAACAAATCAATAATAGCCCATCATATGCACACTTGCCTCATATCTAACTATTCGTGAAATATTCATCACTTAGACCCCTCAAACATTTCAATCTTAATCTCCTTATATAGCTTAGCCCTTAGACAATACGAGATATCAAAACCATACTAGTTCCAACAGTATTCTTGGAATGGATAAAATATCTATTTCTAAGCTCAATACCATAGGTCAACACCTTGGTAAATACCCTTGGTATTTGGAATACCATGGTGTGCAATATGTATGTGCCTTTTCTTCTTTATACCCATGTGTGTACATGGATTTTATTTACAGAACCCGTGTATACTCTACTTTGCTTCACCAAACCTAGTATAATTCTTCAAAATTAATCTTTTTCATTATTTTATCTCTGAACTGATGATCATTTTTTGTCACATGTAGACATGTCCTTTTGACATCTACATAAAGTAGGTTTCCATCAAAGGATGACTCATCAAATAGGTTGCTATCAAGGACAACACATTAGTCATAATGCCAACACAAAAGGCCTAGATTTATTTTCATTTCTAATTTACCAACATCATTTAAGAAGAAAATGAACAAAATAAAGTGAATAGAGGAGAATACTATATGAAGTTTCAAGCTAGAAAATGATTTGAGAAGGAACTTTTTCCACCCAACCATAGGCTCAACTACACATCAGTTTTTTTGTAGTTTTCCAATTGAGATGCATCAAGGTCCTAGGCCTTTGTAATATCTAGATGTTTCTTAGTTGATTAGAAAAGAAAATAACATAATCCTTTCATTTATCTATAGTCCTTTTGTGATTCCCCCACCTCGTACTTATCATGTTCAACTAGTATACATCAAGTCAAAAATCGCTCTTCCTATCTAGAGTCTAAAAGTCTTATTCAAGTGTTTAACAAGAAAAATTCATATTTAAATATTCCAAAACACACCAACATTTCTTTGACCCATGATTGACACTTTTGGGGCATATTTGGGCACCCAAAACTTATTGTAATCATTCAAAACATCCAAACAAACTTTCCACTTAAGAACAACAACATTCTTGTCCTGAATTTACTACATTGACAACTTGTATGCCTCCCCTCTATGTGTGTGTGGTATCTATATATGAGTTGTTCCACATCCTTTTCAATTTGTGAGTCTTTTCTCCCTTCCAAAAGTTTCCATCTTCAATGTAGTTTGTTGTTGCAGATTCCTACATGTACCCTCACCTCCCAACCAATTCGTGGGTCAACTTTAAAATCCAAGAAATACACTCAGCGAATTCCTTCTATTAAATTCTAAGGCACTATTACAACTACCTCCCAAACATCCACATTTATGAGGAAGACTATTCCAATTACCCAATATTTCAAAATTACTTTGTTCTTGGGCAAGAGGGGAAATATTCATATTTAAATTTGAATTCCATGGTAACTTTGGCGAGAAAATTCCCCACAATACCCTCATCACTTTCCCACTCATGCTATCATAGTTTGTATTGGTGCTAGCATCCTAGCTCAACTGCTCAACCTTTTAAATTATCAGAAGACTATTTACATACACATCATCTTTAATCATTTAGTTTTGTTTTCTGAAAAGATGACATATCAATGTTGATTTATGCAATATATTACCCTTAACATAATTAATTACAATTTAACCCAGGGGTCAAGATGGTGATGTTAAAATCCCATCCCCTTAAGGGAATATATCATTGGTTTCCATTGACTCATGGTGTTATTTTGATTGCACCAACACCATCTTAGGTGCTATCTTTTACTACAATCACATTCCTCAATGATTTTTCTATTACACCAATAACATGGTCCTCTTCAATTGTTCTTTCTTTGTCATTTGCACTTTGTCATCCAGCCACCTCCAAATCCTTGGAATTCCATTAAATGCCTAGAACATTTATTTGGAAAGCATATTGAAACATTTTTCCATGCATAAGCATTTCCTTGAATTTGACAACTTACGATAAGACATTTTATCAAAGATAATACTTATCTATATGATTATGGAGTCACATCCATACAACTGCCATAAATAGATTCAAATCACTATTTTTCATGGACATATCCAATGTGCTCATGATCCCAACTAAATTCTTATTTACTCAAGCTTCATCTTCCGTACATTCACTCAACCTCCAAGCTCACACATCCTCCTCTCTACCAAAATATCCCTCGAGTGAGGCATCATTTTCCAAGGCTTCATTACACAAGAAGAGTATGAATATTTGTGAAGTCTTATATCCAAAATTTCCCTTGACTGATCCATATCATATAGTGCTCATCACAATAGTGATCATACCATATCATTGAGTTCTTGTGTCCTACTGATAACCTCTTTTCTATGTTATCTAGTTCAACAACCATTAATTATCCTTCCTAGAAATTTTCATCGTCTCATCTATATCATGTACATACAATTACCATGAGATTCTATCTTAATAATATCAATCATAAATCCTTTCAACTTTCATTATATAGATTCTATTTTTCAATTTATTTTATCGATAGGCCTAGATTTCTCATCACAAGGTTCCACTTTTTCAACATGTTTTCTCTAGCTACAATAGATATCAATCTTCTGTATGGTAATACATGTCCACCATACCCAACACCAATTCACCTACAATAAAGTTTGACTATGATATTAACCAAGTAGTCATTAGTATTCAAGCACAAATTTCTTTACTACCACATAACTAGTAACTTACACAAACACTAAATTTTCACACACATTAATCCATCAATTTCTACTATCATTCATAATGAAAAAATTAAAGCCATTTTTTAGTCACATGTTCATTACCAACACTCATCATTACATAATAAATCACAAGTTTTAAGTTTGGAAACATTGTGTCATTTCCCATAGCCTCAATTAAATAACGCATCCTTGCATTGGTTTTTATAATGCTTCATACCATGTCATGCACTCCACCATGAGGACTTTTGAAGGTTAAACCAACACCTAAAAGCATCATCCAATGACCTCCCTTACACTTGATCAACCCTCTCAACACCATACTCCTAACACAGTATAGCATTGGGCATGTATCACTTCTCTACCACATGTCCCTCAAGAGTCCCACGCTTACAAGTGCTCTTATATGTTTGCAAGAAGGTTATAGTCCTATTGATAGTGATGGATTCCGCCAACATTGTAAGGAGATATTCCCAATGTGAAGTCCTGATTAGAGTTCACATCATTTGGTGTATGATTCCCATCCGGTCATACAACCTAACCACTGTTGGAATGATTTAAAGATATGCCTTGGGTACCAATCAACACAAGAGAACACACACTGCTTTGGGGTAGCAAGAATGTGAGATTTGTGAGACATCCAATGTAAAGTATATGAGGGGGTACTTCCATGACTAGTGAGGGAAATTAGCCACCTATTAGAAAATTAATAGTAGTATCCTAAAGGGGGACCTAGGAATAAAGAGAAAGGCTTACTGAGTACCTACAGATTAGTCCACATAGTAAACAAAAATTGTTAAAGCATAACAACATTCATTCAATAATAGTCATAACTAAGCAACACATTAGTTCATTAACTTAGTATGTGAATAATAAATGTATACCATAAACATAACCAAAATAGTCGAACTACATCTATGATACATGTATGAAGGAATTCCTACTCATTGGGCTTTTTATTAAAAGTGTAAGATTCCAGTTATATTCTTACATGGATGAAACACTATATCCAATAGTGTAACATGAAGCCACAACTTGCTTCTCCAAAGAATGATCTATCTCCTATGTCTTACTAAAGAAGCGAAGGCAATACCTGTAGAATCTAAAGCCTTCCAAAAAAACATGACTAAAAATCCTTTTGCTTGAGTTACAAGGAGCTATTTATAATAATTTACAATGACCTTTGAGTTTCCTCATGACTCTTAAATTCCTATTACTATTCATATGCACTACTTGAATCTTTACATTCTAATGTATGGCTTTACATATTCGACATGTGTCCCTTAGACTTCATTTCATAAAATTTATTACATAATACATTTTACAAATGAGATGGTGGCCTAATAAGCCAAAAATGACTATGGGACAAAACTCACCAAATAGATAAATCATTTGCTTCTTCATGGAGTTCACTTGTAATGTAAGTGTGCCATGCTTTGAACTCCTTCATGATGGCTTTGATCTAGATTGGAAATTCTTCTTTGTAGTGCATCTTCACCGCCAGCACCTCCATTAGTATGTTCTTGGAGCTTCATTGTACATTATTTCATAGCCATGAGAGCTTCATGTGATCTTTGACTGGTGCAAAGGCATAGTACTAAATAATATCTTTGGTTACCTCCAAGCCTTCCCATTCCATAGCCTTCTTGATTTGTTCAATATATTCTCTAATCTCCTAGAAGATGAACTCCTTGCTTTTGATTTATTTAAGATATCCGATGACATGCATATCGTGCTTATGTGTTAGAGGCTCAAACCCATTATGCAACTAGTTGTAGGCATCCATAGTGCTAATTGACTGTGCTCCCAATTATAAGTAATTTTGTAAGTGGATTCTCAATTGAACTCTATCTATTTATGTGAAGACCTTATCCTTCCTTTCCAAATGCTATGGGGCATCCAAATATTTGGCATCCTAGACTTGCATCTGATCAACTTCTTAGCTTTCTATCTTTAAGAGTTTAACCACTTCCTCTAAATTCCTATGAATGCCAATAAGAGGAGCCATGAACTGTTGTATACATATCATCTTGTCATATAGGTGTGCCATAGTATCCTCCATTGGCCCCAAATCTTCTTGCATGGATGACTTCCATCCCATGACATTGAAGTTCTGTGATGACAATCGTTGGTTCCATGCTACAAGAAGTTCTACCTATTTCTTCACTGCAATAAGTTCTCTTCTCAACCTGACATTCTCATTCAACAAGTACTCTAAGTTAACTTGTGCTTCTGTAGTGAATACAACATTTTCCACCATGATTTCACTTGGATTTATGCTAGTGTTTCCAGTGATCACCATCTCTATAGACACTAACACTAGATTTTGAGGATCCTTTGGGAAGTACCTATGCCTTTGTTGTACGATCATCTTCTTCAGGTGATCAAATGTTAGGTTGCATATATCCATGACTCAATCTGCTGGTGGAGGTGTGATCCCCATCTCTCAAAATGGAAGATGATTGCATATGAGAGGATTCTCTCATAGACTACCAAGTTCTTCCTCTATCATCTAGATGGTATCTTATTCTTTGAACTTCTCCTCTTCTAGCTCTTTAGTCAAATGTTCCACTTCCAACCTTTGTGTTGCTTCCTCCTCCTGGGACTGCCTTTGTTTCTCTTATTCTATCCTCCTCTTCTCCCCTTCTTTTGCTTATTTCTTCCTGAGAAACCCATTCTGCTGACTCTTCCTATCCTCTTCTTTTGTTTCTCCTCTCTCCTACTCTACTTGAACAACTCCTGAATTTAAGGGATCAACTTTCCATTTCTTGCTGCTCTTGTCTATTGAGGAATATTTGATCCTTTTCTTGGGAGCTAGTTTCCTTGAGGTGATATCTCCTCCTCCTCTTGCTCTTGAAAATATTGATACTCCATTAATGGGGTGAAATATCCTCCGTTAGTGGATGTCTCTTCATGTTGGCATTGTACCAGTTCTTTATCTTATCATCTTCTGTTGTGGACATAGATGAGTACTCGGTATTGTGATCGATCCTTTGACAATGTTTCCTATCAATTCACCTGGGATCATATCCATGGAAATTTTTAGTAGCGAAGTGTAGGCAGTCCAACTCCTATATCTTTGATTCCTTAGCCATGTGACTCTTTAATTCATACAATCTGATCCTCAATGGAAATATAGGCCAAGGGGATTTCTTCCTCCTATGAAGAATTCATGATAATCCTTTGTCCATTTGATTTGCAACTTCTTGCATGAGCACTTTGTTAATCACATATCGTGAAATAAAATAAGGGGATATATGACAATCAAAGCACCTGATGTATATACCCTCTTGAGCTACAAACCCGTCTGTGATATCTTGAAGTGACTCCACCTGACTAGTCATGCAAGGATGGTTGATCTCAAAAATCATGTGAAAAATTAATTCAAATAAGTGTTCAGATAATTTTTCATATATGCCTCTAAAGCTCATATATGATAACACTCTGTAGTGGAAGTAGACCAAGAACTTCTCCTCAAGAGTCTAGTTCTAATTCATTCTTAGGATTGCATATTATGCAAAGATTCCATCTAAGATAAATGAAAACATGTAGATTTTAAGTGCTAGGTTTGCTTGTAAAGATGCTTTTTGTTGCCCTACCTGATGTTGCAACTCAAATGATAGGATATCCACCCAATTGAAAACTTTTCCATGTGTAACTACTATATTGAACATGTATATTCAATTATCTTGGAATAACTGAGTGTTATTAAGTCCATATAACTGACAATACATAAATATCAGGTACTGATAGACATCTCTAATAATATTCATTAGATATACTACAGATGGGCGATGGAAGAACTTGGTAGGATCTCGAAACCATGTTTTGATAACATCAGTAGTGTCGAGGGTTGCCCATTTTGTGTAAAATTTGTCATTTTTAGATTCAGTGGATTTGAAAATCTTGTAATATGTCTGCATGTCTTCACCAGAATAGGTGGTGAGATGACCGCCACTCTCACTATGTAGCACAATGTGAGAATCATCCATATGCGTAATGATCCATTCAATTACTTCTGTGCATGGCATGACCGGGAATCTACATGTGATCCTATGCATTCTAGACTTATTGATATTGATATGCGCATGAAAATCTTCCAAGCCTCCTGGAAAATTTTCCTACATGAATGTGTTGTATATTTTGCTCCAAGTGACCTATGTACCTTTATCAATGAAGCACTAAGTATTTGTATATATGGGAATATTGGACCTTGTAACATCCATAGGTTCATCAATCCTAGCTTCTGAAAGGTCATTGGAGGTCACTTTGCAATGCAACATGTCTTGAACACATGATGACAAAGTGATAACACTTGTAGCATGAGCACATGTTTTGGAAAACATACTCATAAAGATAGTATTATCTTAAAACAACCTAACTATGCAACAACACTTGTAAATCATGTTCAAAGAGCCATAGTAGATGATATATCATGAAAAAATATGAATGAAAACCTAGAATAACTTTCATTCAAGTGAAAATAGGCATGCAGACTAGGAGGGAGGACTTTTAAAGCATGAAGGGGATATGCATGGTCATTCAAGGCTTCGTAGTGTGCTCATGTGCTCAAGAAGGGGAAAACATCAACTAGGGCATACTGTTGCACTTTGAAGGGATGAGAAATGGGCCTTTATGTCTTCCCTATGTGCCCATGCACTTAAGGAGACAAGGAGGGCACATAGTCACATTCTGAAGGGACAAAGGATGAGGTTAACAAGGCTTCGGGATTTCGCAATGCACCCATGTGCCAAAGCCAAATGAGGGCGCACTATCGCATGTTGAATGATTGAATGATGAGGCTTCATTTATTCGTGATGTGCTCATATGCTCTAAAGCAAAGAGGGCACATTGTAACACTATGAAAGCTTAAAGGGAAATACTTTGTGCGCTCGTGATTTTCTCATGAAGAAAAGTTGATCAAACAGGGTGTTGTCTCTTAAGAAACCAATTTCTTAGTTGTGGAGAAATTGTGCTCAAGATATTAAATTATATTATGCATGTCACATATTTGTATAATGTATCTTCATGTGAAGGACCTGAATGACCTAACTTTTAATCCTTAATATTTAGCTGATATGAAAATCTCAAAATGCCATGTGATGCTAGATATAAATGCTGTGTGAAAAATGTCTTGAGGAATTAAATATTAATGTTGTATTTTCCAGGAACTATTATCTGTAACTTAGAAGAAATACAGAGGTAGGATCTTTAAATATGGGTGTGCTCTTTTAAGGAATTTTAACTTTATTCACATTAGTAAACAAAGACCTGCAACTTCATTACTTGTTAGGCCCCTATACTACTAGTGTAACCACTTATTGTTATTAGTACAACCCCGTTATTATATTGTTGTACCCCTGTAGTCCCCATAGATGCCCACTATTGTTATTATTGTGCCCCATAGAAGCCCACTATTGTTATTATTGTGCCCTTACATTATTATTGTTATGTTGGCTCTGATTATATTATGATCCCTTAGACTCCTATATATAGAAAGGAGGTCTTGTTATTTGTATCATCTAAGAATTGTCGATTTGTGTAATGTCAAGGAGGTTGCCCCCTCGAAGAGGTTTATTTCTAAGGCATTTATCTATCTTTTTTTATCTTTTTTATGAGTGGGTTTCATAACATTTTATATCAGAGCTTCGGATTCTAGGGTTTCGCTGTTCCAAACAGGTTTTCATGGTATTTTCTCTATAAATTTTAGTTTGCGGCATTTTAGAAGCTAAGAAAAAAACCCATTTAAGATGACATCTTGCTAAACCTTGGGTACATATTTTAGAGCTTTTATCTCTATATTTTAGGTGATATGATCTGAGGAAGTTATAGTTTTTTACAAGATCCAGAATTTCATCTAAAATAGGTTATCATGGAATTTTTCTATACCTCTTTCTCTACAAAGCTTCAGAAGCTCAAAGGAAAACTCATTTGAGAATAAATCAGTTTGAACCTTGGCTCCAAATTTCAGAGCTTGTCGCACTATATTTTCGGATATATAATATGAGGAAGTTAGGGTTTTTGCAAACCCCCAAATTACATTCCAAACAAGTGACCGTGGGAAAATCATCATAACTTTTCCTCTGATAATCATATTGAACTTTTGTAAGAAGTTACAGAAAGACAATGGACTGTACTTTTTCGGGTATCATTTTTAGAACCTAAGGTTGAAATAGGGGCTCGCGGCACATCGTACAAGTTCACTCTACTGAACCAATCTATACTTAGGTCATCGTGGGAGGTTTGACATAACTCTTCATTGGAGAATCCAATCTTGATCAGACTTATGGGGTTAGAAATATTACTCATAGGGTTACCATAGGAATAAATTTCATAACTTAAACATTTGAAGGTACAAAGTTACAGTTGTTTCAAGATTGAGCTCCTAAAATCAAGAAAAAGCGAGATGAGGAAGTTTGATGGCAAGGATCCGGTAAATTGGATACTATAGATGGAGAAATATTTTGATCTACATGGTGTACCACTATTACAAAAGGTATGTATTGCATCTACTTGTTTAGAACCGAGTCAATTTTTATGGTATAAATAGCTTTGTTCTCGTAAACCACTTGTCATGTGGTCAATTTTCATGGAGGAAATGATAGCACATGATGAAGATGCAAAGAGAAACACCTTCTTTAGCCAATTGATAAATCTCAAACTCTCAATATAGAAGGACATATCAAGAAGAAAAAGCTTCAAGAAGTGAAAGATCGCATCGAGAAAGAAGAAATGAATCCAACCATATCTTGTAAAGCATTGGCCAAAATTACCACTCCTCAAACTATCAAGATAGAAGGACATATCAAGAAGAAAAATGTTCAAGAAGTGAAAAATCACATCGAGCATCAAGAAATGAATCCGACCATATCTTGTAAAGCATTGGAAGAAATTACCACTCCGCAAACTCTCAATATAGAAGGACATATCAAGAAGAAGAAGGTTCAAATAGTGAAATATCAGGAAGAAAAGTATCAAGAAACATCAAAAGAAAAGGATACTCATCAGGAACCAACCCTAGAGAAAGAAGAAATGAATCCGACCATATCTTGTAATGCATTCGTCAGAATTACCACTCCCCAAACTATGAAAATAGAAGGATATATCAAGAAGAAAAAGGTTGTACCCCTGTAGTCCCCATAGATGCCCACTATTGTTATTATTGTGCCCCATAGAAGCCCACTATTGTTATTATTGTGCCCTTACATTATTATTGTTATGTTGGCTTTGATTATATTATGATCCCTTAGACTCCTATATATAGAAAGGAGGTCTTGTCATTTGTATCATCTAAGAATTGTCGATTTGTGTAATGTCAAGGAGGTTGCCCCCTCGAAGAGGTTTATTTATAAGGCATTTATCTATCTTTTTTTGTCTTTTTTATGAGTGGGTTTCATAACATTTTATATCAGAGCTTCGGATTCTAGGGTTTCGCTGTTCCAAACAGGTTTTCATGGTATTTTCGCTATAAATTTTAGTTTGCGGCATTTTAGAAGCTAAGAAAAAAACCCATTTAAGATGACATCTTGCTAAACCTTGGGTACATATTTTAGAGCTTTTATCTCTATATTTTAGGTGATATGATCTGAGGAAGTTATAGTTTTTTACAAGATCCAGAATTTCATCTAAAACAGGTTATCTTGGAATTTTTCTATACCTCTTTCTCTACAAAGCTTCAGAAGCTCAAAGGAAAACTCATTTGAGAATAAATCAGTCTGAACCTTGGCTCCAAATTTCAGAGCTTGTCGCACTATATTTTCGGATATATAATATGAGGAAGTTAGGGTTTTTGCAAACCCCCAAATTACATTCCAAACAAGTGACCGTGGGAAAATCATCATAACTTTTCCTCTGATAATCATATTGAACTTTTGTAAGAAGTTACAGAAAGACAATGGACTGTACTTTTTCGGGTATCATTTTTAGAACCTAAGGTTGAAATAGGGGCTCGCGGCACATCGTACAAGTTCACTCTACTGAACCAATCTATACTTAGGTCATCGTGGGAGGTTTGACATAACTCTTCATTGGAGAATCCAATCTTGATCAGACTTATGGGGTTAGAAATATTACTCATAGGGTTACCATAGGAATAAATTTCATAACTTAAACATTTGAAGGTACAAAGTTACAGTTGTTTCAAGATTGAGCTCCTAAAATCAAGAAAAAGCGAGATGAGGAAGTTTGATGGCAAGGATCCGGTAAAATTGGATACTATAGATGGAGAAATATTTTGATCTACATGGTGTACCACTATTACAAAAGGTATGTATTGCATCTACTTGTTTAGAACCGAGTCAATTTTTATGGTATAAATAGCTTTGTTCTCGTAAACCATTTGTCATGTGGTCAATTTTCATGGAGGAAATGATAGCACATGATGAAGATGCAAAGAGAAACACCTTCTTTAGCCAATTGATAAATCTCAAACTCTCAATATAGAAGGACATATCAAGAAGCAAAAGCTTCAAGAAGTGAAAGATCGCATCGAGAAAGAAGAAATGAATCCATCCATATCTTGTAATGCATTGGCCAAAATTACCACTCCTCAAACTCTCAAGATAGAAGGACATATCAAGAAGAAAAAGGTGCAAGAAGTGAAAGATTGCATCGAGAAAGAAGAAATGAATCCAACCATATCTTGTAATTCATTGGTTGGAATTACCACTCCTCAAACTATCAAGATAGAAGGACATATCAAGAAGAAAAATGTTCAAGAAGTGAAAGATCACATCGAGCATCAAGAAATGAATCGGCCATATCTTGTAATGCATTGGAAGAAATTACCACTCCTCAAACTCTCAAGATAGAAGGGACATATCAAGAAGAAAAAGGTTCAAGCAGTGAAAGATCACATCGCGCATCAACAACAAGTTCTCCAACTTTTAAAGGATAACGCCACTTTGGTACAAAATCAAATGAAACAACAGGTAGATCAACATCATAGTGAAAAATGTTTTGATGTAGGTGATTGGGCATTTTTACTGCTACGTCTCAAGCAAGCTATTTATGAGAAGGAAATGTTGGCAATGCTATATGCACTTAAAAAATGGCGACCTTATCGAATGGGAAGACTCTTCAAGGATGAGGATGTGGAAGCACTGTTTTTTGCTATTTATATTATCCAAACAGATTGGATAAACGAAGCAAGGGATGAATGGAAGAAGGACGAAGAAGTACGACCACTTAGTCAAAAGTTGCAAAAGATCCCAATTCAAACAATATTGTTAGAAATTAAAGAGGAAGGAACAATCATATTGGAACCTGCAGCAGTCACAGAAACAAGAACCCAACAGCTACGAAATCGATCAATTTCAAAGTATATCATCAAGTGGAAGAACTTACCCGCTGAAGATTCCATATGGGAGGACACGAATTTTATACAAAAGCTTCAAGAACTACTCAAGCGTTGAGGACAACGCTTTTTGAAGGAGAGGGGCATGTTAGGCCCCTATACTACTAGTGTAACCCCTTATTGTTATTAGTACAACCCCCTTATTATATTGATATACCCATGTAGTGCCCATATTGTTACTATT
>APFE031447276.1:0-12117 GCA_000404065.3 Pinus taeda | reverse complement strand
TCTGATTTCATATTTTTATCTAGGGCAGAAAAGAGAGCTATATTTCCTGTCATATGGTTGTTGCAACCTGAGTCTAAAAACCATATGTCTTCATTGTTTCTTTCAGCCATGTTACAAGCTAACAACACATTATTTTGGCTGATGTTTTCTCTAGTAACATTTTCATTTTGTCTATCACTCATATCATGCTGCTTCTTCCTACATTCACTGGCATAATGCCCATATTTTTTACAATAATAGCATTGGACATTGGATTTTTCATACCTTTGTCCTTGAGCATGATGTTGTCCTCTTTGTTGGATGCTGCCTTGGCCTTGGTTCTGATTTGAGTTGCTACCTCTTCCTTGAGCATTTGATGGACTGTTCCTTCCACCTTTGTTCTCGCTTCTGCCTCTTCCTCTCTTGTTTCCTCTGCTTTGACCTCTTCCTCTTCCAAAGGACATCTGGGTCTTAAAGGCTTGTTCTAGAGATGAGTTTTCATTCCTACTCAATCTCTGCTCATGTGTTATCAGTGATGCATGTAGCTCATCAACTGAAAAGTTTGAGAGATCCTTTGTCTCTTCAATGGTGGTGACAATAGCATCAAACTTTTAGGGTAAGACCCTCAATATTTTCTCCACAATCCTCCTTTCTTCAATGGTTTCTCCATGAGTCCTCATCTGTGTGATCAGAACAATTACATGTGTGAAGAATGAGTCAATGTTGTTTGACTCCTTCATGCACAAATTCTCAAAATCTCTCCTCAGCAACTGTAGTTTTGCCGTCTTCACTTTCTCCATGCCTTGATAGGCTGTCTTGAGGGTTTGCCATGCTTCTTTGGATGTCTTAGCTGCTGCTATCCTTGGAAACACATTCTGGTCCACTGCTTGATACAAAAATACAAGGGCTTTTGAGTCCTTCTTCCTATTGCTCTTCAACAGATCCTTCTCTGCTGGAGTTAATCTATTGAACTCATTTTCATCTGCTGGTTTTCTTCAAAACCAACTTGAACTAATTCCCAAAAATCTTGACAGGCAAACAGGGCACTCATGGTTATTGCCCAATAGTCATAGTTTTTCCCATTAAACTGTGAGAGCTGGGTGTTAAACATACCCATACCAGTGCTTGTACTGGCCATTCCTTGCATCCTTAGTTATGATTCAATTTCTTGACTGTGTATTTTAAAACAACTGACTGCTTCTTCAGCAACACATAAAAAACTTTGTGAAATACCTGATTATTTTATTGACTGAGCCTTCACTCTGTTGGAGAAGATCTACTGCTACAACAAAAGACTCCTCCCTTCAGCTTCTTTGTCACCTTCAAAGAGCCTAAGCCTGCTATGATACCACTGTTGGGGATTTTTCTGGGAAAATCCCAAAAACACAAAAATTCAAGCACACAGAGGCAATGCTCTGTTTTCATTACTCTGGGATCTTTTTACACACGGAAGCTTTAAATTTTTTTTACTGAAGAACTGAGTATTACACCACCATAAAAGATTTCTATTCATTAAACAAAATCACTGATACATATTCATCCTCTTTCACTCAGAGGGATTCACCAAAACATTTCAACAAAATTACTCTGTCTCCTTTGAAATTTTACACCACTGTGTGTAAAGATTTCATTTACATTCACTGTTGTGTGAAAACAAAGATTACAAGGATTTACTGTTGTAAAAGAAATAAAAGGATCAACACACTGCTGTGTGAAAAATTACAAATTCACCAAAACTTAGTGTTCCCTTTTCACAGCTGTGTGAAACAATTCATGGTTTTTTTTAATACAAGCTTCCCCCTGTTTTCTTCATTCACCTTACAAATTCACCAAAACTTACTGTTTCCTTTTCACTGCTGTGTGAAACAATTCATGGTTTTTTTTAATACAAGCTTCCCCTTGTTTTCTTCTTTCACCTCTTCGCCTTCGCTCCTGCACTGATGTGCGTTTTTGTTTCACTTACCAAATTGACCAAAAAAATGTTTTAGTTGTTCTGTAAAAACCAAACTTACGCCATGCCAGTGAATAATTAAAAAGCAATAAAATTAAAACTATATGACATTGCCCATGCCATTATTTAATTCACGCTCATACTTGCCGTAAAAAAAAATTTAAAAATCCACCTACGCATATGACAATTCTTTAATAAAGGTATGGTCAAAATGCAACTTGACTTTACTCCACGCCAAGCTTTTAATGTTGGTCGTATGCAGCTTGGAGCAATCGACAGCGGAGAATGCTGGAGCTTGATGGAGCAAATCGGATGAAGAAGGAAGCATCGGAATATTTAAAAATCCACCTAGGCATATGACAATTCTTTAATAAAGGTATGGTCAAAATGCAACTTGACTTTACTCCACGCCAAGCTTTAAATGTTGGCCGTATGCAACTTGGAGCAATCGACAGCGGAGAACGCTCGAGCTTGATGGAGCAAATCGGACGAAGGAGGAGGCATCGGACGAGCACTTTTGACCGAGGTTTACCTTCTGAGAAGTTGTCAAAGGGTGATGTCACCCCTCATCCACGCATCAACCCTTGAACCTTCTCGGAGCGACTATGTACGGAAACCACTTTACGCAAGAGCGGGTCCGAGAAACTTACCGGCGGTTTAGGGTTTTGCTGTTGTGGTTTCGGGGGATGGTACAGCTGTGCTGCGGTGAAATTACATTTTCAACAGTTAGGATCTTTTTGTAAGTATTTCATATGTTGTAGTTATGTTTTTTAGTATTTGAAATTTATCAATTTAATTTATTTTAGATATATATATTATATATATATCGTATATTATATTATTTATGTTTTAAAAATTTATGCCGGGTATGTGATTATTCCTCAAGATTTAATGATTGAATTAATAAATAGTAATTTTAAATCTCATTCAAAATTTAAAATATAATAAATTAAAAAATATTAATTAAATTACTGTATCTCATATCTAAATTTTAAAATTTCAACTAAAACAAAATATAATAAATTTAAAATATTTTTAATCAAAATTACTCATCTCACAAACATTTAAAATTTTGCCTTTTATTGTATTTTGTAATACATTTCTTTTTAATGACACATATTCATGTAACTTTGCAGATTGATGCACATATAAGAAGTGTGAATGATATTGCTTTCGTCAACCATAAGGGACAGCTTAAATTTATCACATGCGGAGATGATAAGGTCATCAAGGTATTTATAATATTGTTTTTTCCTCAATTTTATTAATCATATATATTTGAATATATAAAAATGATTTATAATTTGTTATTTTTGCAATTAAAAAATTGAGTTAGGTATCTATTTTGAAAAGAAAATTGTTCAGATAGACAAAACATTAGAATTTAAGAAATATTTATTAAATAGTGTTCCATTGAATGATAAAGGTTCACCCAAACATATTATTTTTTGTATTTTTGGCTTTGACTATGTTAGTTCACAAGAAAGATAATGAAATGTTTTGTTTATTTTTTTTAATTAATTAAATGCTATAATTTTAAAATTGATAATTTTTTTTAATAAAAATGAAATTAAAATAAATTAAATTAAATTAAGTTGAGAAGGTTTCTTTATATATATATATATATATATATATTATATTATATATTTAAAATTAAATAAAAATTACGATTAAATTAATTAATTTAATCAAATCATTTTTAAAATATCTATTAAAATCTTGTTAAACTTAAAATAAGTATATTTAATTAAATTTCTATATTTATTCTTATAAATTAACTAATTAATGGCCTAGTTGCCTTTTATTTTCTTTTAGGTATGGAATTTAAGATCGGGTAAGGTGCAATATACATTTGAAGGGCACGAATCACCTGTTCATGCTATTTGTCCTCATCGGAAAAAAGATATTCAGGTATTTTGTGTAGAGATTTATATTACTAATTTATTTAGAAATCTGTATGACAGAAATTAGTAAACGATTAGTTAGCAACCACTTAATATTTAATATTTATAGAATGTCGTGAAAATCATTTTCTTTAGTATACCGTACAATAAATTATCTTAACCTTTCTGATTTATTAATATTTTTCATTCAATGATCACAGTACATTTTCTCTACTTCTGTCGATGGAAAGATTAAAACCTTCCTGTATGATCAACCAAGTTCCGAAATTAGCTACGACGCGCCTGGGCATGGGTGGACTACAATGGGTTACAGTGATGATGGATCACGGTATTATCTGATATTCTATGTTATGTTATGGTTATATAATTGGAAGGTTTTAATGCACAATAAAGATATCAGCTCGCTAAAATAAGTCAGAAAATTTTTAATCGCTTTATCACTGTACAATTAGACTCTTTTCATGCGGTACAAACAGAGGAGATGCATACTTGGTTGAGTGGGACGACCAAGAAGGAATAGTTAAGCGAACATATTCTGGCCTTGGTAAGCGGTCCTCAGAGGTGGTGAAGTTTCACACAACAAAGAAGTTATTGGCAGCTGGAGATGATAATCAAATTAAGTTTTGGAACATGGATAATACCAATATCTTGTCCATAACTAATGCTGATGGTGGACTGCAGGTAAAAAGGATACTTCCCTTCTCAACCTCCGATCAATTCATAGATATTTTGATATGTGACAGTTTACCCCCACATAAAATTTTACTAAGCTTTTCTGGTTAGGACTGGATGTTATATTGATCGACCGACCTTACCTGTTACAGCCCAGACCTGTTCTCAGATTCAATAAAGACGGTTCCCTGCTTGCTGTTACAACAAATGACAATGGAATCAAGGTCTTAGCTAATCCAGATGGAATTCAGTTACTTCAATCGCGAAAGAATAGAAGGGTGCCGCAAGAGCCCTCGGTAACAAAGGTAATATTCTGTCAAAGTTCGTAATCCCTAAGCATATATATCAATATCATGACCAAATCTTATTTGAAGACATAATCGAATTGCAGGCTCCAACTGTAAATCTCATCAATGCTGCGAAGGCAGTTGCCCACATTCCTGGTGCAACAGAAAAACCAGAAAAAACTCTGCCAGAAGCATTGATTGTGAGTGATTTTCCTGGAAAACATACTACAACTGTTGATAACAAAGGGATGGTGGATTCCAAGGAAAGGATTCCAGATGAGGGTGAAAACAAGGGCGAGAACTGGAAGATTGCTGAGGTGACAGATCCAGTCCAGTGTAGGTCGATCAAATTGCCAGATACACTACCACCTGGAAAGGCAAGCCATCCAATTATATCAACTAGATAGAAGGTTAATTATTTAATGTGTTTGCATGTTCTCCTTACAGTCGTAATTTTCTTTGCTGTGTCATCCAGATTGCAAGACTACAATACACATGTTTTGGAGCTGGGCTCTTAGCATTGGACACCAATGCTCTACATAAGCTATGGAAATGGAATCGTGAGGATAGGAATTTATCCGAACAGGCAACAACAAATTATTCACCTGAGTTGTGGCGGCCAAATGGTGAAATCGATATGAAAAATGACACCAGTGCCAGAGGCCCAGGTGAAGTTAATCCCTGTATGGCTTTGACAAACAATGATTCATATTTAATGTCTTGTTCTGGTGGGAAGATGGCCTTGTTTAACCTGCAAACCTTTCAGGTGAGGCATTCCCTTCTTATTCAAAACTTTATTTTAATTTATTTCTTGCTTTCTATAGTAATTACTCCTTTTTATATCAGTGCGTTTGCCTGTTTACCCAATATTATTTTCTTGGTGCTTCTATCAAAACATGCAATTCCATTAAATTCAAGAATTTCTATAGAGCTGTGTAAAAACATGTATAACATGGATCAAAACTGTCCTCACTTTAACATCTAATGTAAATTTATATGTAATGACAACTATATTAATGCAGATGCTGGCAGATTATCATTACTCAGCAGCAACGTCATTCCTAGCTTTCCACCCTAAGGATAATAACTTCATTGCTGTTGGAACGGAGGATGGAACAATTGGAATTTTCAATTGTCGAACTAAGGAGGTGCTGTGGATTTATGTTTCTACTCCGAGTTGTCTTGTATGTTAGCCTCTATTATTGTTGCTAAAATGCTGCTAAACTATTTTGATTACAGAATAAGAGGGCACTTAATGGACACGAGAAACGAATAACTGGCTTCGCATTTTCTGATGTTTTAAATGTGTTGGTGTCCTCTGGAGCCGATTCACGGGTACATATTCTAATCCTTTTCGAATTAACTGTATCACCTTCTTCACCATGTAAGGCTTCACATAAAATTTACTAGTGAAACCAATGTTGTGCTCACAGCTGTGTGTATGGGAAATAAATGGATGGGAGAAGAAGAAATCAAAAAGCCTGCATTCAAACTCAGGAAAATCAACATCACCACTTGCAGATACTAGAGTTCAGTTTCATAAAGATCAGGTTCACTTGCTAGTTGTGCAAGACAGCCAAATTGCAATTTACGATGCCTATAAATTGGAAAGTCTCCTCCATGTAAGACCTTTCGCCCACACATATTCTTGAGCAAATAGTCTCCTCCATGTAAGACCTTTCGCCCACACATATTCTTGAGCAAATAACTTTTGTTTAAATATTGCGTATCATATTGTAAGTCAATGTTTTTGTTATTGTCTTTCCCTCCAGTTCATTGAATATCATTTTATTTTTATCCCAGGCACATAATTTAAAAATAGCTATCCCAGGCACATAATTTAAAAATAGCTAGCCAATTACTACATAATGCTTAATATTTCGATGACTTTTTAACATTTAAAATTATCCTAATTGTCATTTAACGCAAATGAAGGTATGTTGAAGGTATATGGTCTTCATAATTGAAGAATAGGAAGTGACTAAAAATATGTGCATTGCAGTGGGCTGCTCAGGATCCAATGACCTCACTTATTTCGGGTGCTACATACTCATGTGACGGCCTAGTAGTCTATGCCAGTTTCTGTGATGGCTCAGTTGGTGTATTTGATGCCGATGACCTAAAGCCACGCTGTCGTATTGCCCCTTCTGCATTTATGCCAGGCATATGCAGGTATAGTGTTTTTTTCTCAAAGGAGAATCACTACACAAGTGTGCAGTATAAGATGATCCTTTAAATGCATTATTACTCCCATTGTGATTTAATCCTGTATAATGAAAACATTCTCTGGCTTTCATGTGCAGTGGCAATATTTATCCATCTGTAATTGCTGCACATCCACATCAGCCTAATCAGTTTGCTATAGGATTAACCGATGGAGGTGTTCATGTGATTGAGCCAGCTGAATCTGAAGGGAAATGGGGTGTTGGGCCATCAGATAATGGAGCTGATAATTCAAATGATACAACTGGCAATAACGATTCTTAATTGCCTCCAAGGTAGCATAAAAATGGAGTAAAGGATTGCTAAAGAGCTAACTTCCGACTTTTATTGTGCATAAGTTATTTACAAGTACGAGGCTGATGACGGTAGTGTCTTGTCAGGGACATGCCTTCTATAATGTAAATCATCTTTCAGCAGAAATTCCGTTCTGTATTTATAACAGAGACATTGTTGTTTGGAAATAAGACTGGTAAGAGTCAACTTGTTTGATATAAAATCAGCATGAAAATTAGTATAGTTTAAAGTTTTATTTACCAATGAAAAACTATGCCGATTCGATATTCAGAATAGATGACCACATTTTGCAAAATTTCATCCACCAATGAAAATCTGGTGGTGGATTTCTAATTCTTAAATGTTTGGGTATTTCTAATGGAAAGGGATTAACAAAGATGATGCTCTTCATAGAATTTCCATGCATTGAGATACATTTGTCCAATGGAGATATTCACAACTCAGAAATTTATGGTGCTAAAGCTTTGTTATAAACTAGTTTTTGTTATGAACTGTATATATGGATTCAGCACTACGAAAAAACCTGTTACCCATCAAGCTTGTAATTTCCCTTGGTAGGAAACTATAGAATGAAGGATTTTCATGTTTGGACGTAAGTAATTTTTCTTACTAGGTGTAGTCTAACTTATAGACAAAATAACCTTTTTCATGACATTTTTTTTTGGTTAATTTTAATCAAAATATGACAAGGATCTTAAAAAATTTAAATTTAAATTGTTTAATTTATCGCTTCTCATCCGTCAGACTTATACCCCGTCCCTCAGAGTGGTTATCACTTAGGACACCTTCTATAAGGAAGAAACATTTGGGCTAAGAACATTAGGGATTGAAAGAAAGTCAGTTCGATGCCATTACAGAAGGAATCGTAAGGTACGTACTCTATCACCCTTAGGGGCACCCCAGCACTAACGATGCTTGCTGTAGGATATGGGCCTTTTCCCTCTTCCGCACTAAGCAGGTAAGGACCTAGTCAAAGGGATAATGAGACTCCTGTACACTTTTTCTGCATAAATGCATATATAATATAGCCCAAAAGTCATTGAGGTCCTGAGATCTTGAGTGAAGGTAGGTGATACCTCGGTGAGGGTTATCCCTAAATAATTGAGGGGAAATTACATAGAGGATTTACACAATTATAAAAGAGAAAAAGAATTCTAATGCAAATTTTCCGTTAGTCTATGCGTCATAAGCCTGAAGAAAATCCTGAATAATCATGTCTAAATGAACAATCACATTCCCATGTGTGGGAATTGACTAGCCATACACTGTCATCCTGTCACAAAACAATGAATAATACCATCCGAACCTGAAACTCTGATCCTCAATGATAGATGCCCATGATAATTGTTGAATCATCAATATATACCATGTCATACTAAAATAGAAATGTGTAATCTACTGATAGGGTGGCATGTTTCACCCATGCATGCTCTAATCTATCTGCCTGATCCCTGATATCCTGTAGAACTCCCTGATAACTGGTAGCTGGAAATGACTGGGTATCATAATCATCATAATATATAGCTACATGTACCATCAAATAAAATGCATATAAAATATAACGCATAACCATAGCATCTCATATACATGTACAAGGCAACATCATCTCTGGCTCACAATAGTCAAATGCCAGGACGATAATCATCGCATGTAGTTCTCTTTCCACACTCCACTAAGGGACCTCTCTGTAGCTTTATATATGATTCCAGTACCTCCCCAGTGAAAAAAACTATTTCGTTAAGTTAGACTATGCCTATCTCGTCAAGTTAGACTACGCATATTGTTTATTTTATATAATATTTTTAAGAATATACAGAATAATAATATTTTTTCATATATTTAGAACAACATGGAAAACAAAATAATCGTCCCCCAAACAAATAAATTCAACATATATACTACATGGCTTGTTGAGGTAGTTACGTCCAACAACCCTTGCCTTACAATTTTAGAATCTAAACGGTTGCCCTAACTGTTTGGATGCAGATTTTACTTTTGTTTTTTTCCTTCTATTTCCTATTGTCATTTGATGAAAATTTACTTAGATTTGATCTAAATCAGCCCCACAAGTTGGTTCCCCAAATCAACGCTTCCTTCAACCCTTTTCGAGATATAAATCCCACAAGAAACATAGTGGGCAGATTTGTTACAAAGTGAGAGGAGTCAGAAGGGTGACCAACTCTAAGCGAGTATGGTTAAATATACACATATAATGGTCCTCACCCAACTCTACTCTCATATATATATATATATATATATACACACTCACGACCTCAGAGCCTGACACTTTATTAAAATAACAATTCATAAAGGTTACGAGCACTCCGACCTATGGGCATAACCTTTCAAGTATATAGTTGCAGTTGGCCCACCTTCCACTATCGACCACTACAATGAACAACTTCACTCTTATCCTCTGGGTTGGTCGATTGTTGCACCTGTCAGCCACTTGTAATGAAGACCTTGACCTGTTGGCCCACTAGTGAGGGCCAACTCTTAATTAAAATTTCTTTCGGGCTTGATGGTCGAGGGCAACGAAAAAATTCCCATATTTTCATCCTCTATCAATAGAAAAATCCTTGGTGCCCAACAATTTTTAGAAATGCTAATTTATAAACCTTAAGGGCTTCTAAGAAATCTCTATTATGGATTCTAATGATTGACGGTTCCAGATCTCATTACTTGACAGACTTCCTTGGAAACAACAAATCGCTACGTGTTGGGCGCACTCAAGTTATATACACATGTATGATTATGTACTTTGACTCTTCTCAACTCCTCTGATTCCTCTTGCTCCTCTCGACTCTCCTTTGGCTTGCGCCACTCCTCCGAGCACATCCTTTATGTGCCTTCTCGACTCGGCCTTTCTTTTATATATATATATATATATATAAACTCAAAAATAACACTGAGATCTGTGTGCATAATGTGACACATATACTATATATGTAAGAGATTGTAGAAGGATGTGTGTATATATATATATATATAACTCAAAAATAACTATGAGACTGTGTGTATAATGTGACACATATATTATATACGTAAGAGAATGTAGAAGAACAAGTTCTTTGGAAAAACTTTCACTCACCCCACACTCTGACCTCTTTTCTTATTAATATCAAAATAATATATAGATTACATTATGGTTCGGTCTAGATTCCCAAATGTAGGATTGAAAAGACCATTTTTGTAACACCTCTCCCTTGTGTATTACAGTATTATAAACCTAAGCTAAGTTAAAGCTAGGTATGATATCATCCCTGGTGTGTTAAATGTTTGTATACCTAAGCTGAGGGAAGCTAGGTTTGATACCCTCCTTTGAGGGTTAAATTATTCCACAGCTAAGCTGAGGAAAGATAGGTGATATGTAATATGAAGACAAATGTATTATTAAATATATTAATAAAATAAATCACTTGGAGGGTGGAGCACCAAGAGAGAGGAGATGATTGCCAAATCCCATGAGGAATGGGATAGAGATGAATCTTTCATGATAAGCTTCTAGATGTGATTCTAGATAGGCTTGGATGGATTGGATATCCATCGGATGGATGGGAGATAAGGATCCATTGAACATAAAAGCATTGTGGGAGATAAAAGCAAGCTTTTATGTGGAAAAGCATCGTGGAGATAAAGACGATCTTTTCCAGATAAGACCTAGGCAAATGAAAAAATCCATAAAGCAGGACGCTGCTCATGGTAACTAAATCATGAAAGAGGATATTAAATATACAGTGCATTGGTCAATTGAGGATAATTAATCCTTGGCAAGATCTTCAGCTCGGTGGGAATAAGAGGTGATTCATGGCTATCAGGTGGTGCTCCTCCCTCCAAGTGAGGTTTAGTTTGTGTTAGTTCTGTGGATTGTTCAGTATGAAATTTTTTACTCTCTCACTCTTGTTTAGTTGCATGTGATTATGTGAATATTTTATTAAGTTTCTTTGCTATGGGAATGTTGCATGAATTAATTATGCTTATATGTTGATAGTTTAAATGGTACTTTCCTCTATCCAATGAGATTCATTAGCATGATGTGAGTTTTATTTTAGATCTTACTTACTATGAGTTAAATCATTTAGCTAAGATAAGTTGATGGTTGATTTCTTATCTCTTGTAGTTGGAATGGGTAAATCATAAAGCTCAAGAGCTTAAAAGTTTTGTTGAATAATAATATGGTATTGGTTATGCCCCGTGTGAGCTATATCAATAATATTCTTCATAAGAATATTAGATGTAATAACCCAAAGTAATATCTTATGCTCTCAGTTTGGTACTGGATGGGGAATTGTGCAGATATTCTCGCATGTGCATGATGGGAAATACAAAAGTAGCTTTGCATGCCTATGTTAGTAGAAGTAGATACAAGAAAAGATTCTTTCATTGTCACATGAAGACATTAAAAACATTAAGTGAGATTTAGTTGGTGTCATTCACATGGAATGGTTGTATGTTGATTTTTACACTCTCTCTCTCTATTACCGTTCCATTTACCTTATAAGTAGTTTTTCTTAGTTCTAAGAATATTCGAAGGAATTACCTGTGCTTGGATATTAATAGATTTAATGATGTTCCCTCTATTCAGATGAGATTTACTTGCATGGTAGGTGATCATGTTTAAATCCTTACTTGATAGGATGTTAAATCATTATGCCTTGCTTAATTCCCTCTCTTATGAATGTGACTCACAAATGAATGCATATGCATGTCAAAGATATTATGATCATGATTATATTTGAAGGTTTATGCATGTGAAAGGGTTATGCAAAAATGTCTCCCATAGAATTGTCAATGATTCTTGCATGTT
>APFE031447273.1:6535-31879 GCA_000404065.3 Pinus taeda | reverse complement strand
GAAATTAAATCGGATATGTATTATATTAATTTAATATTTTTTTTCATTTTATCATGACACTTTACAATTATAAAGAATTAAATCTGATATGGTTGATTCAATTAATATTTTATTTTTTTTTTATCAATACACATTACAATATAAAATAATAAGAAATAAAATAATAATATATTATTAATAAACACTTTTATTATTAAAAACATAATCCTAAAACATAAATATAACATATAATATTAAATATTAATAAAAATTTCAAATAAATTTAACCAATATTAAAATGATAATCATTAATTTAAAAACTTTTAAAAAAACTATTTAAAATAAATTTTTTAAAATAATAAAATCCTATGTTATATTAATTTTATTTAAATATTAAAAAAACAAAAAAGATACTTCCGATTGCATAGATATTATTTTCAGTTTTCATTTTAATTAAAACCATTATTTTTAATTTTGAATAAATTATAAAGTTTTCTTACAGGGTTGGCTAAACTGATCCATAATTAAAATAATTATCATCTAACTTAGTTTAATATTCATCTAACTTAATTTAATATCACCTGTATTATTATAATTCATCTAGGTTAGAGATGAATCAAAGTTTGGAAATTTAAAACAAAAATTAAAAATATTCATCTAACTTAATTTAATATCAACTGTATTATTATAATTCATCTAACTTAGAGATGAATCAAAGTTTGGAAAATTGAAAAAAGTTTAAAAAATATATTTTTAAAATTTAAACTACACGTTAATTTAATATTCATCTAACTTAATTTAATATCACCTGTATTATTATAATTTATCTAACTTAGAGATGAATCAAAGTTTGGAAAATTGAAAAAAGTTTAAAAAATATATTTTTAAAATTTAAACTACACGTTAATTTAATATTCATCTAACTTAATTTAATATTACCTATATTATTATAATTCATCTAGCTTAGAGATGAATCAAAGTTTGGGAATTTAAAAAAAATAAAAAATATATTTTAAAAATTTAAAGTTTCTTTTTTCATTAAAAAGAATATATAACATAATTTTATTATATAAGGTTTTTGAGAAATGTTTTTATTTTTGTAATAAATTTAATAAATATTAAACAATACTTTATGGAGAAATTAGTTTTCATATTAATATTTAAAAATATAATGTTCATTTATTTTATATTAAAATTTATCATTTTTTAATTACTTTAAAAGTATTTAGGAATCTAACTCTAACTGGTTAATAAAATTAAGTTCATGATTTCTCAATAATAAAGATTTTTTAACTACAAAGACTCAACCAATTGAACTAATCCTCAAAGATATATATAAGTACAATGTTGTATCTTTCATATGAGGAACATACATATTTTTGTAAACACATGTGAATTGATTCCAATGGTTCATATAAAATTTAAAATAATATTTAATAATTATAGGTATATATATATGAATGAATATTTCAGTTTATTTTATAGTAATCTCATATATTTATTTATTTTTTAAATAATAAAAAAAATTAATCTATTTTAATGTTTTGAAGTTAATGTTATGATTATTAATTAAAAAACACTAAATAGAAAGCTCCTCTTGGTTTGGAGATGTAATATCTCTACTAACATGGTCAACCACCTGAAGGTGAGAGCTTATATAACCCCAAAAACGGTCCATCATTGGCATGGGACTAACCACTGACGGGAACCCACACAATCCATTGCCAATGAGGCACAATCACTCACATGCATACATGCCCACAACAAACAAAGGGTGCACACAAACATACACATGCCCAAAGACATTACACATATTGACTCACAAAGTGACATTTTCACTTCATCAAATTTATTATGCTTATTATGAATTTTAGAATTAACATTACATTATGCATGTGATGAAGATTGAATAAAGATATTATGATGTTTACAATTACATTTATTTTATAAGTTAATTAATATATTATGAAAATGGAGAAATATTTATTTTCTTTAATTATTTTAAAACAAATAATTATGTTAGCAAAATTTTAGAATTAATATTTTTTCCACATATTATTAAATTTTAGTATTATGAAAAAGAAAATTATAAATTATTAAAATTAATGAATTCTTAAATAAAATTAATTGAATTTATTTATTGTATTGACTTTAAAATCAAATAATTAATTGATATATATTATTACAAATCCATGATATTATAAATGTCATGTGAATTTGAACCTTGAGTCTCATGGTTTGCATAATATTTTATGTACTTGGGAAGGTTAATATAATTATTTTTTAATGTTATTATTATTTTATTTTTAATGCTATATAATGTTATATTATTTTTCATTTTAAAATGATAAAATTAATATTATTAATCTTAGGGGAAAAAGAGAAGAAATGAAAATAAATAATAAAAGTTGATTAAAAAAAAAACTAAAATAATAATAATAATAATAGTGTTTTCACAAATATTTAAACTAATGTATTTACAAGTTAATATTTTAAATAATATAATTTATATATAGAAATAATGATAGTATATTTATAAATATATATATACAAACTACACTCATATATCTACAACTAAATAACATATATACAAACATAGCAAGGAAATATTCATATCAACATAGAGAATACATTCATACCCATACAAAGAATACAATTATGCAAGACACATACAAGTATATCAAAGAATAGACTCATACACAAAGAATAGATTCATACACATACAAAGAATACAAGTATTCTAAGGCCCACACACACAAATGCAACAAAGAATAAATTCATGTTCACATAAATAATATATTCATACACATACAAAGAATACAATTATGCAAGGCACATACAAGTATAGCAAAGAATAGATTCATACACATACAAAGAATACAATTAAGCAAGACACATCCAAATGCAGCATAGAATGGATTCATACACATACAAAGAATACAATTAAGCAAGACACATACAAATGTAGCATAGAATGATTTCATACACACATAAAGGACATATTCATACACATACAAAGAATACAAGTACAAAGAATACAAGTAATCTAAGGCACACACACACAAATGCAACAAAGAATAGATTCATGTACACATAAAGATTACAAGTAAACAAGGCACACACAAATATAGCAAAGAATAGATTCATGTTCACATAAATAATATATTCATACACATACAAAGAATACAATTATGCAAGACACATACAAGTATAGCAAAGAATAGATTCATACACATATAAAGAATACAATTAAGCAATACACATACAAATGCAGCATAGAATGGATTCATACACATACAAAGAATACAATTAATCAAGACACATACAAATGTAGCATAGAATGGATTCATACACACATAAAGGACATATTCATACACATACAAAGAATACAAGTAAGCAATGCACACACAAATACAACAAATGATAGATTCATATACATACAAAGAATAGATGTAAATAATATACACACAATTATAGCAAAGAATACAGTCATACATGTACAAGTAAACAATATCCATACACTAGAATACTCAAAAGGTACACAGAATATTGAAAAGCACTCAAGATAATACAAGCAAATATTCAAAAAAATACATTTATATACACACAAACAATGAAACCACCACTCTAACACAAGGCATAGTCAAACAATACACTCATATACATACAAATAAGCAATGAAAGAATACTAAAAAACATGCAAAATGAGACATTCATAAACATAGAAGAATACACACTCCAAAGAAGTAAATATAAGTAATGAAAACAATCTATCTCAATAATACATTCACACACATCACATAGAAGGAGATGCCCTATTCATTGAAAAATACCAAAACAAAAATCTTAACAAATAAATTCTAACTACCTAAATGCAACTAATAAAAACACTATCTCAATTCTAAAAATAATACATTTATATACATACAAAATAAAGAATCCAAAGCATACATTGTAACCCAAATACATTCATATATATATAAATAAGCATTCAAGTATATATTTATTGTATATAAAAAATAAAACCAATACAAAAACATTTAGATATCGTAAATTTATACAAATAAATAATAAAAAAAAAACAAATATTTACACACACAACCTCTAATATATATGAGTAATGTATATATATGTGTGTGAGAGAGAAGAAGGTAAAAAATAAATATAAATATCAATAACATACTTATAATCGATTAATATAATAAAAAAAAATAAAATCAAAATCAAAATTCAAAAGAAAAATAGAAATTAAAAAATAGAAATAAAGTTAGGTTATAATTGTTATATAATTTATGTGAATGATTTTTGATTTTGTGTGTATGTGGGGAAGATGTTTAAAACATTGAAAAATTGTTAAGTGATTTATGTGAATAAAGGTGATTTTGCCATTTGTTTGTGTATGTGGGGAAGATGCTTAAAACATTGAAAAAATGTTAAATGATTGATGTGAATAAAGTTGATTTTTCCATTTGTGTGTGTATGTGGGGAAGATGTTTAAAACATTGAAAAAATGTTGAATGATTTATGTGACTAAAGGTGATTTTGCCATTTGTGTGTATGTTGGGAAGATGTTTAAAAAGTGTTTATACATTTTTATTATAATAAAAGGATATATGTGTGTTTGTGCATATTGGAGTTGCTATAAACTAAAGATCATGAAAAACATGAGCACAAGGAACACAACTCAAAGGAGGGTTACCATTTAACCCTCCTAAGAGCCTTTTGGAGGGGTTGAATCCCCCTCCACAAAAAAAAAGGCCTACTCCTTTTATTAATGATAGTTTGTGTTCATGTACATTTTTTGATGGGCCCATCTAAACAAAAAAAACACACACCTTTTTTCATTACATCATTACAAAAATTAAAAATAGATAATGTCTTCTAGGGCAGGGGCACCTTTGGTATTGATAGATTTTCTGCAATATACAACATTGAAATAATATTGTTAATATACAAACTTTTCATTACAACTTGTAACATAATTAAATGCACCATTCCTAAAGAAAATCTATAACATATATATTTATATATAATCATAAAGCCATAATGCATGACAAACATTCAATCATAATAAGTATTTATTTTTGAAATTCTAACTAGAAAACACAAATTCTTGGTAAATATATTTCTTTTCTCTTCATTTACTAGATTGCAAAATTTAATAAAAAATAGATAACACAGATGCCGTAACTATATTTCTTTTCTCTTCGTAAAAATAAATGTTACATTGCAAACTTAATAAAAATAAATAAACATTGAAAGAGAAAACAAGTTGCTCATATAATTAATAAAACTACGTAATTAGTAATTAATAACACATGAGAGGAAAAAGGATTTTTGAAAACAGGTAATTAGTAAGATTTTTGAAAAGAGGTTGTTGATATAATTAATAAAACTACGTAAGTGATTAATAACAAATAGAGGAAAAAGGATTTTTTTATTAAACTACGTAATTAATAAGGGAGAGGAAAAAATGATTTTTGATTCTCTAAGAATTGTCACCTAGTTGATTCTCTAAGAATTGTCACCTAGTTTTAGGAGATCATTGTCAAGTAGTATGATTGTTTTATATGATCATCATCATCACATTCCTATTACATATCATCTGTCCTAATTAAATACTACTACTACCATGTTTCCCTAATTAAATAATATTACCATATTCTATACATGGGCATGGGGAAGACTGAAGGGTTCATCTCATACTCATAACCACTTATGTGGATGGCTTTGAACAATTGCTAGACTTGGAAAACATGGAACGAACACATCCTATGCAATTTCCAATGAACTCAGGCTCAAAACTACTACCTCACATAGCTGAGAGATTGAACTACAACTTACGTACATGTACTTGTTCCCATAGCTCAGGAATTGAACTATAACTTACTTACATGTACTTGTTCCCATGTTATGTAGTTGTACATGCACTTGTTCCCATGTTGTGCATGCAAATAGCACGACTCTCCATAAACTGACTCATAAGTATAGACTAATCGTTGGCTATACATGTACTTGTTCCCATGTTATGTATGCAAATAGCAGGAATCTCCATAAACTAACTCATATGTATGGACTAATTGTTGGCAATTGAACATTCATGCCGTTAGTCCACTAAAACTTCAGTAATTTACTATTTACGAGAACCCATGTAGAACTGTTAGTCCACTAAAACTTCAGTAATTTACTATTTACGAGAACCCATGTAGAACTAACTCATATGTATAGACTAATTGTTGGCAATTGTATTTACCAGAATCCATGTAGAACTAACTCATATATATGGACTAATTGTTTGCAATTGGACATTCATGTCGTTAGTCCACTAAGACTTCAGTAATTTACTATTTACGAGAACCCATGTAATATCTACGATTGACATTTACTATATATGAACCATTGCAATCCATTCACAGGGCCTAATGCACCGAGAATTAAGCTCCTATGTGCAATTGCCTTCCACTAAGCATCATAGTGGGAATCCATTATAACCCATAGTAACACACCGAGAATTAAGCTCCTATGTGCAATTGCCTTCCACTAAGCATCATAGTGGGAATCCATTATAACCCATAGCAACATTAGAGTTCAAGTTAGTTGTAAAATTGAATTGATTACATAATACACAGAAATTAAACCGTGAAACTAGTACGGATAGATAGGTGTGATCTGGCATCAAACTTGACAGTTTTCTCACTATGATTAACGAACTAAACTCACCGACACATGTGCAATATCCAATGAGCCCACGCTAGCTATCATGATTTTTTTGTAAATCTACTTACCATCCATGGCAAACTCTTCGATCAATTATGTGATTGTAGGTACTGTAATGTATGATGCTTATATGCATATTTTGTTGCCCTGGGTGTTAGCGAAGCGTTGGCTTCAAGTATATTTCCTATGTGGCTTGGTATTGTATTGGGTACTCCAGGTTTACTATGTGGCTTGGTACTGTATTGGGGTATTCTAGGGTAATAAAATAAATTTAATTAATAATTACTTTTAGATATTAAAAGATCCATAAGTAATTTATGCCGGAGTAAATACGTGGACTATTGTTCATAACCAATGATGAATAAAAACTCCAACAAAATCGATAATACCAGATTCAACGTGGCCATTTAATTCTAATAAGCGTTAAGTAGAGCCAACATTAGTATTTATATTATTATTACGAGGCATTGCACCTATATGAAAACCTATTTGTGAAAAGATCATTCCTCAGGAAGGATCATTCCTGAGAGTTTAATCCTATTTTTTATTTTTTCGTATGTTTAGGATAAAAAATAAAAAGGTATTAGTTTCTGTATTGAAGCTTTTATAATCTTTAATGAACTAAAAATATCACAGCCACTAGAATTATTAAGAGGGTACTTAATCTAAGCAAAGTAATTACTTAATCTGGTTAATCCACAGGGGATGGTGAAGCGTGGGTGCTTAATCTAATCGAACTAGTGTAATTACTTATTTGGTTAATTACAGGGGATGATGAGGCGTGGAAGAATGACAAAGAGTTTGCCGCCAGACATTTGCAGGAGTGAATCCGATGGTCATTAGATGTCTATAAGTAGGCAACAAAAGCAAGCTATCTTATTGTTTGTTTCGATACTGCTATGTTAGGATCATTCCTCACGAAGTGTCCGAGGAGAATTTTCATTCAGAGGTGCAAATACTATTAAATTTTCTGTTTCCCTATATTATTAACAGCTAGTAGAGTTTAATCATATATTTTATGTTTAGGATGTAGTCTCAAATAGAGACACGCAAGGTATTACTTATCTGGTTAATGATAGGGGTATCTCTGGAACATAGGGGATGATGAATTGTGGAAGAATGACCAAGAATTGGAACACGGGATGATGAATCGTGGAAGAATGACGAAGAGTTTTCCCTCCTGACACTTGCAGGAGTGAATCTGATGTCTATAAGTAGGTAGCAAAAGCAAGCTATATTGCTATGTTATTATTACAGTAGCAATGGATTTCGGCTTGATGTAGTGTCAATAAGGCATTTCCTTTATAACAGAGCTTTCCACTGTCTAGCGACTTAAACAAACCTAGATGGAATGGAATGTCAGTGGAACAGGTACTCCTAATTAAGTCATTAAATTCTTTTTACAACTTATTCGAACTTATAATTCTTTAAAGTAAAGAAAGCGTCCGGTCAAATTATGCATGGCCAGTGGACATATAAGCAGGCAAGAGGCTCTTTATATTGGACTACTATGATGCGTACACTCTTGAGGCAAAACCTACGCCAAGTGCAGACTGGAACTCTAAAGTCCGTGGCCATTGTATTGTGTTTGCCTCCCACATCAACCAGTTTGGCTTTACGACGCGTCTATACTCTAGAGGAAAGATGAATTTTATTGAAAAGACCAGAGAAAAAATAATTTCACCCTGCTTTCTTAACAGATTCATTGAATCGTTGTATTAAACAGAAAGTTGAGTCTAAATACAATTGAATTAGATCTGTAATAGAATTGCTAAGCCCTATACTCTAGAGGAAAGATGAATTCTATTCAAAAGACCAGAGGAAAAATAATTTCACCCTGCTTTCTTAACAGATTCATTGAATCTTTGTATTAAACAGAAAGTTGAGTCTAAATAGAATTGAATTGGATCTGTAATAGAATTGCTAAGCCCTATACTCCAGAGGAAAGATGAATTCTATTGAAAAGACCAGAGGAAAAATAATTTCACCCTCGTTTCTTAACAGATTCATTAAATCCTTGTATTAAACAGAAAGTTGAGTCTAAATACAATTGAATTGGATCTGTAATAGGATTGCTAAGCCCTACCGCTGGAATTTCTGGGGTTTCTTTGATCTGTGACTTTTGAATTGCACAATCAAGAGAGGGGTCTTGGTCTGTGTCGTGAATGTGTAGATCTGGCTCTGTAAGGTTTTTGGTGGTGCCTCTCTCTATGCAGGTTTTTGGCGGTGCGTCTCAATTGACTGAACCACCTTCACTTAATATACCCACGCTTAATATGCTTCATGGGGTTAATATTTACCCAACCTCCTAGTTTAAGCAACTTGGGCTTATCAGGTTATGCAACTCTTATGGATATGGGACAATTGGTTGCGCTGGAATGAAATGAGAAAAGGAGGAGCTCAATTGGGGGTTTGGGGAGACCAATGTTGTAACAAATAGCCCAGCCATGAAATGAAAAAAAGGAGGAGTTCAATTAGGCACACCAATGCTGTAAGAAATTACAACAACGCAGCCATGAAATGGGAAAAGGAGGAGCTCAGTTCGGCGACCAATTGGATGCTCTAACAAACAATGCAACCATGAAAACGAGGAGACCAATTGGGTGTTTGGAGAGACCAATGCTGTCAATAGCCAAAAGTATTGATGGGCGACCTGACCTGTTACATGGAAAACCACCTAACCACCTAATACTTATGTTAACACAGACCGACACAAAGGACTAAAACCGACTCAATTGGAAAAACTATTCTGCAATCTACATGCTCTATTATTGGTAAAATGCACCAAGAAACAGAGGGGCATCGTACTAACCTTGCTATTCTGCATTTGTTATTGAAACTCTCGAAACCCCTCATTCCCTGCTGCAAAAGCACTGGAAACCTCTGCTCCAGCACCTATATATAAAATCCCAACTCATCAGAAAAAGGATTGAAAATGAATCTAAAAATAATTCAAGAAAATATTGCATTGCATTCATTCACTCTGAATGCATTATTTGTCCATCAATTTGGCCCTTCAACCACGATTGCATATTCTGCTCCGCTGGGACTTTCTCTCTCGATTAACAGACACAAACAAAACAAACATTTACAGGCTACACAGGACATAACCACAACTAGACTACACAGGACACTCATGCATACAACAACACTACATAGAACAGAACATTTATGGAGCGCTCCATAAGACATACAACTTTACATCAGAGTCTGCTTGAGAGAGAAAGAACACCCATGTTTTACCTGTAGATTCAACAGAGAAAACAATTTGTGAGGAGGTTACATAAAATCACTGAATCGCCTACTGCCTTTCCCTGGTTCACCAACAGAAAGATAGACAAACAAATTGGAGGGAACATAAAATTACCCTCTCCATGAATTTCAATCACCTCCTCTTCGTTGGTGGAAGCGGAATTTCCTCCTCTCATTCTTTGTTCATCGCAATCACCGATCCCTCTCAGGCGCGCCAGTATATAATGACTATGGCATGCGTAGCCTTTATGCTTGCTTTTTAAGACCGTATTCAGCTTTAACCTAAACAATCTTTTAATTACTAGTGTTTTAATTACCAATCTTTTAACTCATTGTTACTATTTTATAATTTGCGATATTGCTGTATTTTTTTTTGACTTGCTGGCTTTTTCAGTTCTTTGTTGGCAACCACACTACTATTAAACAGGGTGCCATTCTAGCTTCTTATGCACCGGCCCGCCCATGTGTATATTCTAATGTGTGCAATTTAGCCGCAGGAAAAACAAAATAAACCCCCAATAAGCAACTTGACCGCATCTTGCATAGAAGGTTTTGTTGTTATAATTTAGCTTAATTTTTTGGACAGCAGCGTGGTATGGCTTTTAAGGTTTATCTGTGGAGGATTCCTAAGCCATATGGATCATAACGTTTTAAGATTACTGCCACCAAAATCACCTTACGTCCAAATATTTTGATAATTAAAATTAATTGTAATATTGTTCAAATTTTGAAATAAAGAATTTCAAATTTATTTTCTTTTCCATATATTATATATGTAGTAATATTTTTCTTAAAAATTAAATAATTGTAAATATTTTCTTACAAATTTTGAGATTATTGCCTGTCTAACTTGTACTTTTAGTTGCTTCTATCCAAAGCATTAATTACTCAAAACCTCCAAAAAGTTAATTATAAATATTTTATTATTTAAATCAATTGTAATATTATTCAAATTATTTAAATTAAAAATATTAAAGTTAGGTGTATATAATTATATAAAAATATATTTTGATGATTGCTAAATAAAGATATATTGAGAGGTCGTTAAAGCAAGTGAACATTATCACTCTCAGAAACAAGGTGACTACTTTCTTTGGGAGAGCATCAGCCACCTACTTAGTTCTTTTTCTTCTCTTTGTAGATTCCAAGAAAGGTCTTCTCCAATGAGCCTTATCCAATCCAGTTTCATAGTGATGGTGGGTTTTCAGAGCTAGTTCTCTGTTTCTTTCCATATATACTTATATGGAAAGTAGCGATTTACGCATTGTATGTCTAGTTTACTAATTGAAATGATGCCCAAACCAAAAGTGTTTAGTTTCCCTCGTAAAACACTTCATGATCCACTTAGCATATAGTTCCCTCGTAAAGCCCTCCATGATGAACTTATTCAAATGCTCCATACAATGCTCAAGTATTAGCCTCCAAGCTCAGTAGCTCCATATAAGGTTACCTCACTCACACCTTCTCAAGGTAACATATTAATTTGTTTCTTTCTGAATGCGAGTGGGAATGTGGAGGGCATAAAGATAAGAGGTGTTTCTAAGCAACAAATTAATCTGTTTCTTTCTGAATGGCAGTGGGAATGTGGAGAGCATGGATATATGACGTGTTTCTGAGCTTCAGAGGGTCAGATGTCATGAAAGGCTTTGTAGATCATCTCTACACAACCCTCACTAGTACCAAATAAATCTGTGTATTCCATGATGCCCATCAACTAAGAAAAGGGGAGGATATGAATACGACCATAAACTATGCCATTGAATGCAATATTTTCTCCCCACACTATGCATCTTCTGTGTGGTGCCTCAACTAAGTGTCCCATGTGCACGGGAGGGTCATCCCTCTATTTTAAGAAGTAGCTCATGTTTTATTAGGAAGCTCATTTGCAAAGGAATTCCAACACCATAAGATATTGAACGATGGAAAGGTGCTCTGTGCCTAATATGTCATCCTAGACATTCGCTGGACACCTGAAAACAAAGCATTTAGCACGAAAACAACTATCCAAAAAAAAAACAACTAGCTCCTATCCATGAACATTTTGGAAAATCACACAATCTAATTAAGTAAACCCATTAAAACACATATATATAATGTTCAAATTCATTCATAAAACTATAAAATCCAGTCAATCAAAGTTGGATGGTTTTAGCTCGTAGTTTCACAAAAGGTGTAACACTCACACTTATGTAAGATTGATATGTAATAGTATTAGGAGTTAGAATTGTGTATGAGATTATTAAATTTCAAAAACTCATCACGAGGTCACTAATTGGCTCATTATAAATATGTAAAGAAAATAAAAAATTCATTATCTTAATACATAACACTTAGTACCTAATTAAAAAAAAAAAAAAATCTCATTCATAAGATTTACATAATGAGTCACTAACCCATTGTGCTATACAATATCTTACACCACTATGAATAAATCTGACTTCACTAACCGATTGTGTTGTACAATATCCTACACCACTATAAATAAATCTAACTTCAAAGGTAATTCACATACTTATCATATTCTCTTCGTGTTTCTCTATTAAAAGTATTTTATTATTTTGTTCTTAAGTGCTCAGAACTTCAGAGTCATCGATTTTTCTTTCTGTGGGTTAACCTCCTCTATTCATATTATGGTGGGATTTTACAATGTCGTTCGAATTTTACGAGGCTATCCTTAGGATTCATTATAGTTGAAAATTCTTCTAAATGCCCCTTTTCCAATGCATGTTATTCTCATTCCAATACATGTTATTTTCATTATATTTTCAGGATTTTGCATTTTGAAGGTATTAATTTCGAAGATTTTGTGTTGTCAAGGCATTTAGAGTACCAACTCGTCAAACATCATACATTGGGTGTCAACTAAATTTTCTTCCATTCCATGTATTATGTTGGGTTGTAGTTTCTTTAGATTCAGTTGTAATTCAGGGGAAATAAAAATTATTTCTCATATAGAGAAATTACTCGATCTTGATCTCAATCTCGATCTAGAGCATTGGACTCTCTAAAGACTCAGACGATCATAAGCATGAATATATTGCTCTCAACAATATAACTCTTTTGGGGTTTATATATTACTCAATGTTGCATAATTTGGATCTCAATAAATAGGCTACTAGAACTATTCTATCTATAACCTAGATCTTTCTCTATTTGTAACTATGTTATCTTGACTTCTAGGTCTTGCTTTGGGTCTTGTTAAAAAATTGTAACTGGGTAACCTACGCCTACCCCTCTAGTTAAGGAAAGGCCATGAAATCAAAGGATCTCCCGCTACTACTCTGAGGAAGGATATACTTCTATATTACATAGGTATTTCTCGATAGAGTATCATGAAAATGGTAGAGGAAGGATATCCATTAGAAATCCAATCTCCATGCTATAAAGCCCGCTAAAGGCACTTATTCCCAACCTGTTATAGGATTGTTACATAAAAAACAAAGAAATATTCCATATCTTATTACTTGTTTAATGAAATAGCAGATAAGCACTCCATCCCTAGTTGGAAGGTAAGGATTGCCCACCATTCCCATAGTGGAACAAAGGAAAGAAATACCTATTTGTAAGGGCATAGATAGGTCAGGGTTTGATTTGTTTAAACACTAGAAAATAAATAGGCCAGGCCATTTACACAATAGATATTGTTTCCACTTTCTAAAATAAATGACTAAACATTTGCAGAGCTTTACCCTTGCCTATAAGAAGAACAAGGAAATCAACAAAGAATACTAACCCTGCCTCTTATCCATATTTCTTTTTCTGTTGAAACTTCAGAAACTCATGAATGTAAAAGCGATGAAAGTTCCTCATTGTGTGTTGCAAAAGCACTAGAAACCCTGCTCTAGCTCCTATATGTTAAATCCCAACTCATCAAAAAATCAAACAGAAAAAAGATGCAGGAATGCATTTAAAAATAATTGGAGAAAATATTGACATAGATACCAACTCACTCTGAAAGAATCATTTGTTGATCAAGTTGGCCCTTCAACAACAGTGCATATTCTCCTCAACCACAAATTTCTCTCTCAATTAACACAAATCCACCTACACATAACACAAACATTTGCACACACACAACACAACACATTGCAAGCATACAACAATACTATATATTACGTTCACCCATAAAACACTATATTTATGGAGCACTCCATAAGACACACAACTTCACATCAAAGTGCTTGAGAGAGAAAGAAAGAGAAAACAAATCTGAGTGAACAGATAAACCAAATTTGGCAGGGTCACCCCTCCTTCCGAAATTCTCTTGCTAGTAGGTATTTTCAAGGGGAAGGAAAATTTTGTACCGAAGGAGGATCCTCTGGTTACTCTCAAATACATATTTTTAGAGATAACTGGAAAATGGGGCTACGAGGTCAACGTATCCCTAAGGCCCCTAAAAACCCTAGATATATCATTCCTACAAGATGTCTAGAAGATAATAGGAAACGTATGAGAGATCATCCTTTTATATGTAGGTTTATAGGAATTTGGCCAATGGAGAAGGAATTGGAGCATTGGATACAATACACTTGGCAAACAAAGGGAGAGGTGGATTTGAGACTAGGACCGAAATTTTTCTTCACTGTCATATTTTCTAAACTTGAAGATAAAGCTAGGATCTTTGGAGGGGGTTCATACTTTCTTAACAATGTAGGTATCTACATTAGGCACTAGGAAGCTTGTTTCAACTTGGATAAGGAGGACTACACAGAAGCGCTGATATGGGTAAGATTGTACTCTTTACCCCTTGATTTCTAGATACCGAAAATTATAGAAGGTAGAGGGCAAGCATAGTTGATCAGTGGTTGTCATTGATGTCAACCCAAGTAGCACCAGGCGCTACCCCAATCTTGCATGGGAATTTTGAATTGACAAATAATCCTATTCTAAGTCAAGGATCTTCTAGATGGAGTCTACTTGTCGAATGTTTTTGTTGATATATGCCATGCCATGTAGTTCTTCATGGTTTGAGAGTTATTCGTGTTTGAAGTTACTAACCCCACTTAGTGGGCTAAATCCCCATGGGGTTGTGGCATGACACTCATCATTGGTTGTTGTCATTGAATAGTCAATAATTAATAATGTTTTATGCTCCTAAAATCCCTCCAACATTCACTTGTTGAGGACCCTCTCAACTCAAGACATTTCTATAAATAGTGATCCTCATATCCTCCTCTAGCAAGCACGTTTCAATGAGCTATCTTGTGAGAAGACCTTTGACTAGCTGAAAAATCGACCATTAGAATCAACATCTGTGACGTTCGTGTAGGTGGCCTTACTCATATCTTCAATTTTACTAGTTTATTTCTTTATTGTTAGCAGCCTGCAGCGGCCTGGGAAACCCCTACTCTTCTTCTCAGCCTAGTCACACTTTTTAAGCCTAGAATTGTGATGTGGCTCACAAGAAAGAGGGAAAATCCCGCGATCTCATAGTTTCTGGGTAGAAAAATGCAATTTGGAGCTAAAAAGAGGGGTGGTATATTGGCTTGGTGGGGGCTGCAGGTTGATCTGTCGAGGCCAGTGTTTTCTTCTCTGAATTGAAAATACATGTGGTGTGTTGCAGGTATGGTAGAGTTGGGAATCAACTAGCATGAGCGAGATTTGGAGACCCTTCGATCTGAGATTCAGAGGGATCAAGGGGTTCGAGGGGCGTTAGCTCACTATGGGGTTCTCAAGTTGGTAGAGAACCCATTGATGACGGTAGGGGAGCCCTTGCTATCGAGGATTGTGATCTATTGGGATTCAGACCAAGAGGTCTTTGTAGTGCGGGGACACAAGATTGAGTTCACGTTACAGGATATTTACTTCTTGACCAGACTCCCTACTATAGGGGTGGTGGGGGATATACATCCGGTGTTACCTCATGAGAGGAACATTATAGAGTTTGTGGAGCACCATTGTCCACGGGGTGTGCATGTGAAGGGCATGACCATCCCGATCAGTGATCTAGAGAGGCTAGAGACACAGGTTTTTGTCGCAGCAGTGCTATGGGTCTTGGGCAGCTAAGCATTCTACCACATCACTAGTGGGCAGATGATGTTGGTTGAGAGTGTTTTGGTGGGGATCTACTATGGTGCGGCCCAAATGATGATGTTGTAAGTGAAATTATAGTTGAGTCTGTGCAAGAGATAGGTAAACTGCGATTGTGCATTTGGCATAGTGCTGTGTGCGTTCTTCTTTGAGAAGATACCCAACATTTGTCCTCATGTACGCATTTAAGATGGGGGCCCACAGGAGCCCATGATGCACTGCTGGGAGCAACTACTATGGAGAGGAGGAGGGGGAAGTCAGACGAGTGTTCTGAATCAATTTTTTCGTGCACTGGGATTAGATTCCCCTCTACATTGATGATTTTCCTTATAGCGGGATGAACTATCAGGGTGATACTAACCTACCACTTCCACCCGGGTGAGCGTGGGGACCAGACGGCAAGTGTTAAGTTGTTATTTTTATGGTGCATTTCATACTTTTATCACATGTATATGGTACTTAGTGTAAAATATGTGGTATGGAGACATAGCACCGGTAAAACCAACAGGATATGCAAGACGAGCCACAGCACTAGGGGCTACAGATCAGGGAACATCAATGTCACGTCAGGGTCCAGAGGATAATGCGCTACTCGTTGATCTACATTGTAGGTGTGAGGTACTCTTGACCGGAGTTTCTGAGTGTAGATGGCATGAGTTAGACGATCGATACATAGATGAGTGTACAAGCCTTCCCTCGTAGTGGTGAGGGATCATGCGGCCCATGGCGATGGCTAGTCAGGCAGTACATGATCTATGTGCAGGTGGAGTAGAGCCTTTGGCGGGGGATCCACCGACTGTGACTAGATATGGAGACAGCTGGGTCCCGTTGGTTTTGATTTTTGTAAGATGCTATGGGCATGTCAAATGTATTTAGAGCTATGGTCTCCAAACACATATGTTTTATGTGATACCTAATATGATTATGCATTTGATATGATGACGATGGTTCACGATGTGTTCTTTTTATGGTTGTATTATATGGTATATATGTGATAAATGCCAATCTAGAATGTTATTTGCAATGGTATCTACATAGCTATTCTGGGCTCTAGGAACATGACTCCAAGTGATGGTTTCAAATTCACGTACCAACAAATTAAATCATAGATATTTTATAAATAGGACTTGGTTATGCACATGATACATGCCATTCAATTGCATGACAAGTAGCAAGGAATCTAAAAAAGCATGAAGTTGGAGGATGCAATGATCAAGGGCATCGACTAACAAACCTATCACTGCATCATATTTGGCTTGGTTATTGGTGGCAGATCCAATGCACATGTCATTCAAAAGTACTAACGTATGAAAGGGGGTGAAATGGCCGAGGCTGTACAGGATAGATTCATGGAGAAGTGACTCGCACTGTCGGCATAACCAATAAACAGTGTGGATGATGGATCCATATGAAAGTTGCAAAAGACAACAAATGAGATGATGTACCCTACTTAATTTCTTGACAGAAATAAAGACATGCAAATTAATGGGATATGAATGAGTGAAATTACTTGGGGTAGAATTCATTGGGAGAATTAAGAAGGAGGCCTTCAAAATCGTCCAGAAGAGATGCCCCATTCCCTAAGTGCTAGGGTAATCAGGGGTAGACCAAGTTTCCATGATGTCTTCATCAAAATGAAAGATGGGCGGACGGGAAGAATAATGACTACATGATGCGATGAAGGTACATGGTGCATCATCCTCAGAAAGGAGGTTCACATACACATCATCTACAATGGTAGACAATGAGCTAGTAGATGGAAAATCTATTGATCATGGGACTTGGGATTCTGCCGAAAGAGATTCGATAGAATCACGCGTAGAAACCTTAGAAAGCTTTTTGTTGTGAGGAACTCAAGGATGAAGACAGGTAAAGGATATGGCCCATGTAGTCTATCATCTCGACATCGGGGGGAGGTATCTCGAAGGTGGGACCAAATTCCCCCTGTTCTAATGTACTAGTTGTACCAAAATCCACAGGTAGAGGAGTAGGTGGTCCTCTATGAGTGGTCTTGTATTTGCGAAGCGCCTCCATGCAATCGCAAAATTTGTTGAGATGAGGGAAACAATGGGAATAGTGACCATGATGATCGTACAAGGCACAAGGGTGGTTTGTGCATAACGTTCTGAGTTTCTTGGCTGTACCTAGTAAGGTAATTTGGACCTTGGGGATATTAAACTTGGGAAATGTTTCATGAACCAAAGGTTTGAGATGAGGAAGTACAGGACAGTTATTGGTGGCATGCCCAACAACTTTACACAAAGCGCACGGAGGTGACGACTTTGGGGCTTTGGGGGCTAGAGGAGCTTGGGGAGCCTTGTCCTCAAGTTCTTTCCTCTTGGATTTTCCCCCCTGTCCAGATGCTTTCGCAACATGAGTGGGTTTCTGTTGAGGTTGCATGGAACTGGAGTAGCAGCAAGGCCTGTAGGGACCAGTTGAACCGAGGTCAAAGTATGATATGGTCTTAGTTGACCAGGTAGCGTGCTTGCAGGGGGGTCAATGTACCAGACTGGGATCCCAAAAGTCATATTAGGGAGGACCAGAAAAGCCATGACATGATTAGAAAAGATTCCAGGAGGAGGAAACAATAAACGTATCTGTCCTGCACGACAATGTACCAGTGGAACAACTCATGGATTGTTGAGACCCGGACGAATAGTTCCTGCCGGGAACATAGGAGAGGCACCCACAAAGAGAGAGGGTCCTAGGTCGGTGGATCCAGATGGCTCCGCTGAAGTGGGAACAACAAGGTGTTGAGGAGCTAGCTATTTTTCAGATGTACAAGACTGCTTGTGAGTAGCTCATGATGCTTGTAACATGCAAACACTCAAAGCATTAGGCTTAGAGATAGGTGGGGGAGAACCAGGGAAAGCACCTAATAATGTGAAATCTTTGTAAACTTAGGGTGCAACATCGGTGAGAGGGGTAGAGTATTGTTTGTAGTATATCGACGAGATAATGGACTCAGGGGAGGTCAAGGATGCTAGCTCATAGTATCTCAACTAATCGACAGTGAAGATCTTCCCTTCATGGGGGAAGCACATCTTGCGAAAAATTGTAGAGGTGACAAACAAACGATCATTGGATGAAGGTAATGGGGGATGTTCTGATGTATCAACTGGGAAGACAAACAAACGATCATTGGAAGGATCTATTGTGCCCAAAGTAGTTAGTAGAGCTTTCTATTGAGATGGGCACGACTGGAGGACCTCTAGCATCGACATGGCGGCAAGTGATTGTGCCAAGTAATATACTATACTGTATGTAGGGCAGATCAGTTAGAAGTAGTGTTACGACGTAATGGCCCCTTGGGGATCTTGGGAATTGCATCAACTTTAGGTTGAGGAATCTGTAGCAAACGATTTGGTGTCGTAACAGGCTCAGTAGATGTTTTGGTTTTGGACTCAGTGGCAGACGAAGTCAATGGCTTGTCATATTGATGCAACCAAGTTTTCAAGTTGATATCGAAGGTATTGACCTCATCATAATTCATCATGAGGATTTGGTAGTCACTAGGACTAGAAGGTTGGGGGGGATGGGCTGCTTGACCTGGATGATGTTGAGTAGCAACAAATCCTTATTGGGGGAAAGGATTTGTAAGCACTGTCAATTGAGATGGCGTAGGATTTTGAGGAAATTTTTGGATGGGCGATTGACCTCTAGAAGTTGATTGAGCTTCCCACATTTGGAGTATGTGGGGTAAGAGAGGACACTCATGTGTATAATGGCCATGTACACCACAACATGCACAAGGCTTGTTAGTACAAATAACCTTATTTTTCTTGGGCTGACTGCCATGTTGCTGGTCTTTGGTGTTAGGCTAGTTCCCCTCAGGTTCATTAGGTTGATTACCTGGATTACCGTGGTTACCTTTGTACCCTTCCCCTTATTCTTTTTCTTTGAACTTTTGGGTTTGGTCACACTCTGCTATGAAAACACTTGATCTTGAGGGGGCGGTGGCTGTCGGGGCTGAGGATGCATCGGAGGCTGTGGTGCTAATGCTTGAGGGGCTAGAGTGCTTGGATGTGCATGGGATAATATGGTGGAGGGGCAATGGTTTGGTAGACAAGTCGAGCATTGGTTGGTGCTAAAAACATGTTTCTAGTAGGAGGGGCATAAGTGTTTGAGGAACTGGTTCCCCCTTGAGGATGGCCATAACTTTTCTGAGTATATGGCGAAGGATGTGTTAGTGTCAGTTAAATCTGCCTATCACCAGTGATCAAATATGCTTTTACCAAGGCTTTTTAGGGGTCTCAACGTCAAATTTTATCATTTCATTATTTTTTCAAAATAAAATTTGGTCATTGGCTAGTGTTTTTAGGTCGATTGCTTCTCCTTCAAATTTCCATGTTCCAGTCATTGGCACCACTTAGTTAGATGTGCCATCATTGAAAAAATCATCATCATCATCTCAGTCATGTCACCATGGTCTTCGTTCAGCTCATTATCACCATTACGTCATTAGGGTTAGAGTCATCAAAACTCACATTTCATTCAATAAACCGAGAAATGAAGGGTTAGTGGTAGGGTTTGATAAAAAAAAATTGTTTCTAAGTGTAATTCACTTCAACATGATGTAATAAGTTATGTTTCAAAGGCAAACTTCATGATTTCATTTCTAGAGCATGAAAATCAAGAGTTGAAGGTAAAGCAACCTCTTTTGGAAAATCATGAGGCTTATATTAGTAAAGAGGATATAAAGAGAAAGGCAGCGATGGATGCAAAGGTTTTAGATGAACATTAGGAACATGTAACAAGGAAAAGTCTAAGGACCAAAAGCCTCAAAAGAGCACTTCAACAACACAGAGAGCGGATGACTTTTGCTGACCTAATTGCAGTAGAGATCAATGAAGATAGAGAATTTTGGCTTCCCTCACAACATATCATCATACCACTTGGTGACCTCACATAACAATTTTGAAGACTTTTGGAGGAAATTTAGTTATTTGAGAATTTTTGCATATTTTAGCATAGTCATGGAGGAGAAAACACAGTGTGCCCCATGCTGCGCTTTAGTTCGGGAGCTCCAAATGAAGTTTGGTTTGCATTTATAGATTCCTCATGGTCCATAGATAATTTTTTCCCTGGGGGGAACATACTTTTGACAGAGTTTAACAGGTGAAGAAGTAAAAAAACAATCAAAAAACCACCTTGATGGAGGTCATGTTGCATTTTCTTGATTACCTGTGGGAGAATGCATTTTTGATGGGCTAGGAGTAATCTTGTTGAGATCCTCAAGAGTCCATTTTGTAGCAGACATCCTCAGATTTCCACTGACTTATTAAGGTTAGGATTTTGACTTCAGGAAGGCCTTCAAAAACTACTTTTTCCAATTTCACTATTTTTTCCTCAGCTTCGCTGCGTTTTCTCATAAATTCACTGCGGTTTTGTTTGTGGCAGATTTTCTCTAGTTTGGTGAGTTGGATTCAGATTTTTATGATGTAATTGATTAATCCTAATGTAAATATGATGTAACAGTGGGTAATTAGTCTTGTTAAATTTATTTTGATGTAAATTTAGTCTCATTTATGAGAGTGGTTGGATTCAAAGTTAATTGGAGGAGTTGTTTTAACCTCCCTAGTCTTTAGGGTTTTGGTTGGAACACCTCATGGAGCAGTTCCTAGACTCATGGATTCAACCCGTGAGAGCAAGGAGATGTTGTCTTGGTCTTTATGTATCATTTTCTTAGTCATATAATAGGTTGGACATTAAAGGAGAGAACTATTGTAGCTTATACTTGGACATTTTCTGGAAATCAAAGGATACAGTTTGCAACTATTATCCAGGAATTCATGTGCAGTAAGTTTGTGGTGTATTTTTTTCTCTATTATAGCTTTATATGAAATATATTCATCTTCTCTTTCCATTCATTATTTCTTCAGTGGTTTTCCTTGAAGTTTATAAACATGATTCTTTGCATAAAACTCTGTTTTTATGGGAATATCATTATGTGTTAATTTCTTTCTTGTTTAATGAATTCATGTTCTCATTCTCATTAAAACCCTTTTTCATATTGCAAACACTGGACTACACTGACAAACCCTAAATCCATCACATAATTATTGCTACCTTGCTCCGTTATATCTTTGTTGTTGTAACCCTTTGAGCCTTTGACCTAGCTACCTAGTTTTTCTCCCTTATCCAGCATAAAACCCTAAATTTTCAAGACCTACATAAGCCTAGCATACCTAGCCTAAAATATATTCCTTTTCCAGTCAATTCATTGGCTGTGATCATAGAGAGATCCCTTTTTGGTTTGGTAGGGCTAGCTACCAAACTGAAAGCTTGGTCTATGGTTACCTCCATCGATCTCGTCTCAGCTTGGGACATTGTGGAGGATAACATGATTTGAAATGGCTCCAATGATACTGTCGACAGTGTGAGATGCCCCCGGTGCATTGGCACCACCAGGATGGGGGAGGTCGAGTCTGACAGTATAGACATAACGATATCACGCATAAATCAAATCATATCTCAGATAGGTTTGGAGAGCTTCTTCCTCTTTTTTAGGAAAGTGAGATGTGATGTCTTTAGAAATGGGTGATAAAATGCTCCTAAGAAACCAATCGAGGTAGACAATGGTCATCCAATCTAGCAGATATCTCTTGGAAAAACCCAGAAACAGATCTTAAAAATTCCCACAAACCCTAAAAATCGCAGGTACAAACTTGATTACTCGGAGATCACACTTTCTGGACCAAAACGTGTGCTTTGGACCTCTAGATTGCACTTTTGGGGCAAAAAAGTGCGATTTCTACTCCTTGATTCCCGGTTGCCAAGTCTCAGAGAAATTTGTTGTCACTGTCGCAGCTAGTTCTTGTGACCTGCAGAAAATACCAGAAAACTTACAGAAGTTAGAATTTTGATTGATTTAGGGTTAGAATGCTAGTAAAAACATTAAGACTGAACAAAGAAGAAAGCCTAAGCTGCAAACTAAAGGTCACCCAGGTTTCTCGATTAGAAGTAAAAACCCAGCAGAGTCACCAATTTTGTTATAGTGTTTTCTTCTCATATGTGTACGAAAACAAATCACCTAATACTGTGGATGACAAACAATCTTAACAATATAAATGTCTGTTAAACATTGTAGATCTGCAACAAATGATAGAAACAAAACCTGCCAAAGCCTTGATCTATGCCACGATCATAGTTACACAACAAAATGAAATAGTAATAAATGTGGGTAACTCCAATAGTCCATTGGAAACTAGATATATAAAGAATATATTTTATTAAACAACACATGTGAAGGGAAAAAGTAAATGTTACTAGTCCCCCTCTATGGGATGGGTTCTTGGCTATCCTCAAATGTCTTCATCTTTTCGCTAGATTCTCTCTCCTCTATAATGTGTAAAACCCAACAAATGAAATATTTGAGGTCAATGAGAACTCAAATGGAAAAGAAAAAGGTGTGAAACAATGATAATAATCAAAGTTACAATAGCGAGTGCAACAATGAAAATGATCAAAAGTGAGTAATGAATGGAAAACCCTCCTATTTAAAACAAAATATTAGGGTATCCTTAAATAATGAGCAATAATTAAATATTATTAATCCCATTATAGAAATAATCACTTGGAATATTTTATTATATTGAAAAAGTATTTAAACTTTTATTTAGAAATAATAAATAAATATATGATTTATCTATCATCTCAAGAAATATGGTTACGAAATAATAAACAAATAATGATTTATTTAAATATTCCTAAGGGATTTAGTCAGTGTTGACAAGGAATAATAATTAATTAATGACTAATTAGTTATTCCTAGAAAAAAATATAATTAATAATTTATCTGTTTATTTTTCATAACTGGGCCAAATGTGACAAGAAATATTAATTAAACAATGGTTTAATTAATTATTCGTAGAAGATAATTAAATAAATAGTGATTTATTTAATTATTCCTCATGGGTTTAATTATAAATTTCTTTACAAATGTGGTTTATTAAGTAACTTATCACAGTGAAAGCAATTTTACTATCGAAAAATTGGCCTTACATGCTGTACTTCGATCCATCTAGTAAATTTAAGGCTAGATGATGAATTTTTTGTGATAACAATTACAATCTACACATGTACCCATGTGAGACAAAATAGGCTTGAGAAATCCTGCAAACTATCACTAAGACTCGGACAACTATGGGAGGACCAACTCTTTGACATCCTCGTGATGATCGATGGTGGCGAACTAAGGCCAAGCTCAATAGTCTGTGATGGTGTCTGCATGCTCAATTGTGACATCCTGTCGAAAAAGATCTCTTGCCTCCGTTGCATCCGGGTACATTGATTTGGCTCCTCTGTCTAACTCGTTTGATAACATGTGCATCATAGTCTTGAGTGTAGCCGAGCCAGCAACATACTGATGCATAGTGTCTGTGCTGATCTCCAAGTGTGTGTAGGTGACTATGAACATCAACTTGTCGAAGTACATGTCCAACTCTAGCTGGACTTGGTTCTTTGTCTTCACCTCAGTGAGTGTGCCAACAGATGGGATCGCATGTGCTCACACAATTACATCCACACTCCTGAACACCCATGCATGCGATCGACATCACTGCTCACCCTTTCTGCTCTCTGCCAGTTGTTGGGATGAGTCTATATCCTGTATGGGTGTAGTTTCATCAGTTTGTGCCTGTTTCACCCCCTATTGGATTTGTTCTTTCTATGCTTCCTTCTCTACTCTACATAGCTCTTGTTCTACCCTGAGTTTCTGCTTCAACTCTTGCAACTCCTTCTTTGTTTCCTCCATCCTTTATATGTCTCTTTGCCTTTGTGCCATCCCCTTGTCACATTTTCACCTCTTAGCCTCAATCTCCAAAGCTTATTTCATCACAAGTGGATCTTCTTTGAACTTGCATCTTTTCTCCGCCTCTGCGCTGTCAAGAACCTTCCTCTTGCCTTTGTCGCACACAAGTTTGCTACCCTCTGTTGCTACTAATGGTGCTACTCTTTGTGATGTAGTGGCTATTTTATCTTGCTACACTTTTCTATGAACAACTTGGTGTCTTCATAGATAGGCAAGCTCATAGACACTCGCTCAACTACATCTCCATTTGCGCTCTCAACGGTGTCCTTTGAACCTGCTCCCTGGGAGGCCATTATACCTGTGATACTGAGAGGTAGATGAACACCTGTGATACCTGGACACATAGAAAAGCTCATGGAAAGCAATTTGTCAGTTGAAAACCAAAACAAACTTGAGGACTGACTTGCAACATATCTATATCACTTATTATGAAGATTGAACAATTTCCACCTGGAGGCTGGGAGACTGACTACCAAAACTACACAAGGCATAGTCTAGGCAATCGGGAGGTTGACTAACTATTGGAACTACACAATGCATCATCCATCCTGGTC
>APFE031447270.1:25422-82500 GCA_000404065.3 Pinus taeda | reverse complement strand
ACTAGCTCTTGCCGCAGCTGTCACTTGGTTAGCTGGCACAAGTCTGCTAGGAGCTTAAGCCAACTTCTATGAGCTCTTAGAAGAAGATTTTTAACTGATGGATGAAAGCTAACTCAAAGGAAGCTAATCTACTTATGGAAAGAAAGTGAAAGCAAAAAAGAAATGCAAACCCTGGCAAACCCTAATTCTACCAGGTAGTCCTAGTGATGCAAGAAGGAAGATGCAAGCTACTGAATGAGATTCCATTGACTTCGGAAGGTAAAATGCATGTGCCTAAGCTACTTTTATAATGAAATCTAAAGAAAACATATTTTTTTATTTTTGAATGATTTTGTAGGATTATTATGCATGTGATTTTATTGTTTTTGACTGTGCAGAGGTGGATCGGCAGAAGGAAATTCTTGCAAGAGGTTGGGAAGGTTAGAAGAGGTCCTAAGGGGTCCCTAGCACGCTTCCTAAGAGTTTCACAGTGATCGTATCTCAAGAAATCACTTTCGTGAGCTTCTACAGGAAGTCTGCATGGGTTCTAGAGGATGTTCTGGAATTTCTACAAGATGTTCTGTAATTTTCTACACGATGTTCAGAAATGGGATTTTGGAGCATGGATGGAGGGAAAAAGGTGGAGGAATGAGTATGGAGGTGAAATAGGGGTGTAGGGGAGTTCAAGACTTGGAGGATGGAGTTGAGGAGTGGCGTAGATGTTTAGATTTGTTCAAGGAGGGATAAGGCAATGCTACACAATAATATGGAAAGTAGGTCAACATGAGGGAATGTGGCAAAGGTAAGGCAAGGATCTGAAATGGAGGATGAAGCAGGTGGGATTGATGGATAATGGGAATATAGAGGAGTATAACAGGTGCTCTGCAAGTTGTTTTTTGAATTTGAAAAATGAAGACTTGGAAAATAAAGAACATAATTACTTTCACCTAATCTGACCGAGGTAAAAGCAATGGAAATGAACAGAAGTCTATTTGCAGTGAAATCATATGAAGTAACTATGCAACTGAACAATCATGAACTTAAGCATGCAATCAAAACTGATATCAAGTTCGACAACTAAGAATCCAACACTACTAATTGCATGGTGAAGCAAAGACAATGTTTTTGGTGGCAACAAGGTCACCTTGGTCCCAGCTCATGATTCCACTAAGGGAGAGGTGAGATCCAAGGTGCTTGATGGCCTTTTTCTGAAGATCTTCCATGTTATTGACTTATCAAACAAATCTGAACATGAAAAGCTACTTTAATCATCAAAAACAATCTAAATAATAAAACAATATTTAAATCTAAATAGCAGATTTTATTCTAAGAATGCAGCAAAGACACATGAAAGTAAACAAAGGAGGTACTGGGCACTTGAGATGGGCCCAACCCCAAGAGCTACAGCATCCTAAGAGAGATTAGAGCTGGTGCAAAGCTGGATTCATCTTTATTGATCAAAAGAATAGTTACATTCCAAAAACTGTCCACAAGGAAAACTTGAAAATGTGCTGAAATGTAGAGCTAATCTACTGACTAAAAAATGAATAAAATCGAACTACAAACTAGCTAACTTCTGCCTACAAAGTGACTAACTACTGGATAACAAAAATGAGGCCCTAAGCCTTCTTATTTATACAAATTGAGGACCCCAACAGTCCTCCTAAACTTTAGGGAATCAGTTTCCAAAACTTGTAGTTAAGAGTTGTCCTACTTTACTTGCTTAGCTGCCCCTGTGATAATTGATGTGGTGGCCCTTGAACTCCAAGCTGATGGTGGAGAATTCGAGGTAAGGGCCCATAAATTAAGGGGGCACCTTCCTACAAATCCTCTCTCTTGTTCCTCCACGAATTTGGCTGCTAAGTGCTCATTAAAACCTTTAATTTTGTCTCAAAATTGACCAAAAACACTACACAAAGCACCCATTAGACTTGGTTGCATAATGACTAACCCAATTCACTCTATTAGCATAAATATAATCAAAAACATGAAATAAACTATTGAGAATGGTGGATTAAGTCGAATTAGGAGGTTGAATGAGCCCATATAATTATCCATTTTTGGGGCTCATCAATTCCTTGAAGGGTCGCTTTCCCAGGGTTTCCCTTGGATGCTCCATCGAGGTTAAGTTTGTGGAATCCCTGTGGACAGAATTTGAACATGTTGGAGGACACCTTATTTGATTGCAAACATCGAGGTGGAGAAGGGATATAGGACTTTTGAGAAATAACTAATACGAAGAGGATGGCTCACTCTCGTCCCTTCGCTTTCCAATCTTCCTCCACCCATTGGGCGATGGTGAGAGTCTCTTGGATGTTGCACTTGATAGCCGTCCAAGCAGTGAGGGGATGGAAAGGTTCCAAATGAAATACTACTCTCTTCACTGCTTTTGAGATGTTTCATAGTATTAAACCCCATTAGAGGCACCGGGCTCTGTAAAAGATAGGGTTAGTGAAAAGGGAACATTGCCTTGTTTCGATGATATCCCTAAGGCTATTTATAGACCTATCTAAAGCTCGAAAGAGCTTCAAGTGATGGCCCCAAACTTTCAGTCCCTTTGGGCATGAATTTAAGAGATAGTCTATTGTTTCCTCCTCATTGTGACATAGTGGGAAACATGATGGTTCACTCAAGTCTTTCTTTCTTATTTTTTCTCATGTTAAAATTTTACCAACCTTGCAAACGACACGAAGAACAGTACTCTGGGCCATAGTGAAGAATACCATTTCGTTTCCATATGGAGTCTAGCTCTGAATTCCCTTCTATTGATAAGAGGAGTAGGCTTCCTTTAAGGTGAAAATTCCTTCGGTCCTCTATGCCCATCGTAACTTATCTGGTTCCCCATTGTTGAGGATGGGTTATTGCCATAGATTTTTAAAGAGGCCCTCCCATGCCCTATGGGGAATCTGAGCAGGCCAATCCTTAGAGGTCTTCGATTCCATCCATTTTGATTCTAGGATTGAGTCCTTCCATAAATCCTTGATTAATTCCTCTCCTAGAGGATAGGTGAAATCCCTGACTACTGAGAATTCCTAGTCTTAATCTAGTCAAGTATGTTGCATCCAATGATCACTCTAGAATCTGGTGCTTCCACCATTCCTCATTTCCTAGAATCCATGAGTTCAGATGAAGGCTTGTTGGGGGTTTTAGGCTGATTCCAAATCGAGGATCAATTTGTGAGGTGTGGGTGTTGTTGCAAGGGTTGTGATCCACCCTTGACCCCATATTTGGAGTTCCACATTTGTTTCCATGTCTCATGTCCCCGTTGTATCCAATGCCACCACACATTGGCACTAAGGGCCTGGGGTAAGGTCTCTGGGTCTTTAAGGGCTAGGCATCCTTGGAGTTTTCATTTACATATCTTATCCCATGCCACCAATGCCCATTTTCTCCCGATCTGCATTCCAGACCAGAGGAATTTATATAATTTTGTTGTCAATTCTTTGTAGATTCTTTTGGGTGCAAGAAATGTCGAGAGTCGATATATTGGAATTGCCTGCAAAACTAGTTTCAACAAAACTAACCACCTTGCTCAGTTAAGAGACCTGAATGTTTATCTAGAAAGTTTCTTATCGATAAGGGGCAATACCTCTTTCCAAATTTAAGTTGAAGGTAATCGAAATCGAAGGGAACCCTTTGATAAGTATTGGGAAGCACCCCCTCTTTGAATCCGAAGGTTCTAGCTAGGTGATTTCAATCTCACAGACATGTATTGAAGAAGTATATGTCGAACTTTTCTACATTTATCTCGGTACTTGAAACCTGTTGGAACGTCTTCAAAATATCAATAATTTTCTTCGCCTCTCATAGTGATGGCTTTCCAAACATCATATTGTCATCTACGAATTGTTGATGCATTATCTGTGGACTTCCATGGGATATTTTGGTGCCCATAAGATCTGCAGAGATAGTTGTAGCTTGAATTAAGTGGCTTAGGCCTTCAGCAACAATGATGAAAAGGAAAGGGGATAAAGGGTCACCCTTCCTAAGCCCTCGCGATCCCTGAAAGAGTCGGGAGGGTGCCCCATTCACCAAGATTGAGAAGAATGACATTGTTATTATGATTTGACCCATCTAATCCAAGACAGGGAGAAGCTGAATGTTGTAAGCATCGATAAAAAAAATTCCTAATTTTATCTATCATATACTTTACAAAGATCTAGATTTATGATCATATCTAGAGTGCGTGTTGATATTAAGGTATCCACTACCTCATGGGCCACCAGAATTAGATCCAATATTTGTTGACCTTCAACAAAATCTATTTTCTCTATTCCTATAATAGTCTTCAACAAGGTTTCGGTTTTTCTAACCAGGATCCGTGAGAGAACCTTGTAGATGACATTGCATAGGGCAATCAGGTGGAACCCACTTGGATCTAGGGCCTCACCCCTCTTGGGGATGAGGGAAAAAAATGTTGCGTTCAGGCTCGCCCATAACCATTGGTATCATTAGGAGTATTCCACAATCTCCAGGATTTCTTCCCCGTAAAAATTTCCATCCTGCCTTGAAAAACTCAGTTGTGAACTGAACTAGGTCTAGTGCCTTGTTTCTTGGATGGGCCTTCACCACTTCGTCAACTTCTTCTAGGGAGATTTCTCACACAAGGGCTACATTTTTTTCCTCCGTGATGAGGGAAGGAATGTGTTGTTGAATGTTGAATATAGCAACAAGAAATGATAAAAGTAGAATCCATAAATTCTGGTTTAATTTGTCCTTGAATTAAACTCAGAATTAAAATCGAATTTTATTCTCATAGCAACTTGTAATAGTTAACTAGAGTGATTTGAGTTAGTTAACTTAGGAATTTGGAGTTTGAAGTCTTTCTGAAGTCATGTATATGTTTTCCCTATATTATAGGGGTCTAGGGTGAGTTAACTATGAGTGGAAATTAGTTAACTCAGTTTATTGAGTTAAGTCCAGAAAAATTAGTTCAAAAATATTTGAAGAACTAATAGTGAGTTAACACTCAGTTGATGCATTAGTGCACTCAACTAGTGTTACTCTAGTTCACTGAATATTCCCTCATCAGAAACTCATGCTTGTCGATTTTGAGAAAGATCCAGTTGAGACTAGAGTGCAAGGTTAACTAGAGTGAGTTGATTTAGTTAACTTAAAAATTTTTAGTCGGAAGTCTTTCTGAAGTCATGTATATGTTCTCCCTATATTATAGTTAATTCAGTTTATTGGGTTAAGTCCAGATAAATTAGTTGCAAATTATTTGAGGAACAAATAGTGAGTTAACACTTAGTTGATGCATTAGTGCACTCAACTAGTGCTACTCCAGTTAGCTAAATATTCCCTCATCAGAAATTCTTGCATGTCGATTCGGAGAAAGACTCAGTTGAGACTAGTGTGCAAGGATAGTGTACTATTTGTTGTGTAATTTTCTGAGTTGTATAGATGGAGCATGCAATCAGGAACTTAACCTAGAAGGGATTGCATAGTTATGGATGAGGAATTTCCCTTTAAATACAAGCTAATTCTATCAAGAATTGTGTAAATATTTAGAAGCTTGGAGGCTTGGGAATTTGGCTAAGTATTGGCCAGAGGAAGTCATCAGGTGGAGGATAGGAAATACTTTTGTAGGTTAAGTTCAAGGTTTAGCATAGCATATTGTATTCATCCAAATGCTTTGACCAAGGGCGCAAGGAAATATGGAGTTGGAGGGCTGGATGATTGGCTAAGGGTTGGCCAATAGTTTTCTTGTGAGTTGGATATTGATTTTATAGAATGATGTGATTGTTCTTGAGAGAAAAAAAATTGTATTATCATCTTCGATTTCTAATTAATGCAACACAGATAGTGGAGTTTTGAGTTGTGGATTTCCTCAGATATTTATTGTGTTATGTGCCATTAATTTCTCTTCCTCTTATCGATTATTGTTTTGCTCAATATTTATGTGCTTCCATTGTAAAGAGTAGAACTATATCCTTGTCTCTTGTTTTATTAGATTACATGATCTTGTGAATCTACAAGATTTTCTACATGGTATTAAAGCTGAGAACAATATACTAGAGGAGATTTCGAAGTTTTGAGTTTTGGGCCGTGAGTTTGGAGAGAATACCTGAAAAATTTGTGCAAAATTTTCCTAAATGAATATCATATTTAGATTCTTTACGTACAAGTACCCAAATTCAAAAAAAAAATATCAGTCAAATTGGAGTTTGGATGAGGGAGATATCACTGATTGAAAATCGGTTCTTTTTCTAGAAAATTCCATGACGTGAGGACACAGGAAGATATGGTGAGCCTTGTTCTTCTTGAACTCCCAAAGAGTTGGAATAGTTACAAGGACTCCGTTAATGTTCACTAGAGGTTATCAGATTGGAAACAACTGCGATCGAATTTGATGCAGGAGGTGATCAAGAGGAACACCAGAGATGGGACCTCTTCCAAGGAAGTGGAAGAGGATTGTGGCTTAGCAAGTAAGGAAAAGTGGGTCAAGGGAAATAAGTCCCAAGGTGAGTAAGGTGGAAAGAATATGGACTTGAAGAAATTCAATTGTCTTCATTGTCACGAACATGGGCACGATGCCAAAAAATTTCTGCAGAAGAAAGCAAGCAAGAAGGAGACGACAGTAGCAGCAGCAGGTGAGGCTCTAGCTTCACAATTCAAACATGACTTCACTGTCATTGCATGCATGGTTGACACTACCATGGGAGGCATGTGGTATGTTGACAGCAGTGCCTCATTTCATATGACAGGGAATACAAACCTATTTAGTGAATTTGAGGAGAATGATGTCAAGCAGAGCATAGAGTTTGGAGATGACAAGAGGTATAGAGCTACCGAGATTGGTACAATTACCTTTCAAAGGGATTTTGACTTTCCTCTCAGGATCACAGATGTGATGTACGTTCCATGACTAAAGAAGAATCTTGTTTTAGTCGCGGTATTGCAAGACCTTGACTATGATGTGGTCTTTTTAAAGGGAAAGGTTTTCCTTAGACACATCACCACAGGATAGGTGAAATAGATTAGTGCATGAGTCAAGAACCTATATGCTCTCGAGGTTCAAGATGAATGAAAAGCCTTATGGAGAAAGGAAAATTTTAGAGATTTGGTGGTTGTCACGGAGAGTAAATTACCTCTCAACATGCAGCCCTTGGAGAAGCCTCAAAATTAGCTTTAGGAAGTTGTGGTGCATCCACAAGTAGAGAATATGAGAGGAGATTGAGTTGAGAGATCCACTCAAGTACAGAAGGAGTCCCCGAAGTTGTCTTAGACAATTATGGAGCAACTACAATTGGAGAAGCTGAGAGGAGACTGAGTGGAGGCATCCAATCATGCAAATACCTCTAGTAGGGGGGAATTTCTAGCCAAGTGGGTAGAGGGTTCACATGCATCTCGTGATTATCTTAGAGTCTATAACTACCATGCAATATGTGTTTATCTTGGAATTTATTTTGTGCCTACTTTTTATTTTATTTTTTCTACTGTAGATTGGAATTTCTTATATCTAAAATATAGAGTTATAATGATATATGCAATAGATATATCTCTATCATCTACACACACAAATAAATATAGATAAAATTTGTATCTCACTCATGAAATTAACAGGTTTAAAAATTAACTAGGGATTAATTATTATCCACCTTGGTTTATTATCATTTTATCGCGTTTATAATGTTATTAACCCCTTGTACTTTAGGTTTTTAATCCTAGAAATTCACAAACCCCATTGGTTTGTATCAAGGAAAAATTTAGGGATGGAAATTTATCATAATGTTTAGAAACCTTGGCAAATCCCACTAGTCCATAATATGAAATCTATAAAATGTTTGGAGATACTTTTGTAAAAATATTCAAATTTATAATGTTTTTATATAGTTTATATATAATGTTTTGGCGATTTTTAGGATAAAATAATTTCATTCTATAAAATTTGGGTGAATTAATTTTACAAAAAAATGGAAATTAGTGAATCTTATTTTTAGAAAAAGCATAGAAAATTAGCCCATGGCGAATATTAGCCCCTAAAATTTTCCTTGGTTTGTATTTATCTTCGTATTATAATATGTTGGGTTTCTAGTATAAAAACCCCAAGGACCAATGTCATAAACTCAACAGATTAATGTTAAACCCTAGTTTAAATTTATTATGTTTTTCGTAGTGCAATAATATCCCTTATCATTGTCATTGTCATGTGAAAACATTACTATACATCTATGCATTGATATACATTTGTGTGCATAATAATAATGAGTCTGTACTTAATTATATTAATATACACAATAGTCTATGTATATTTAACTACATTAATTTACATTTCAATACATTTATATACATTCTACATAGTGAAGTTCATATAAATTTATAAGTTCTTGTCATGTGTAAATAGTACAATACATCTATAGCGTAATATTCATTATTGTGCATAATAGTAATGTATATTACTGTTGTACATTAATATACATAATAGTGTATATATAGTTAAGTACGTTAATGTACATTTCAATACATTTCAATAGATTTTATATAGTGAAGGTCATATAAAATGTTCTATATTTATGTGTATTTATAAATGTCGTTAATATATGCCTATCAACCAACCTTGCAAATGACACGAAGAACAGTACTCTGGGCCACAGTCAAGAATACCATTTCATTTCCATATGGAGTCCAACTCTGAATTCTCTTCTATTGACAAGAGGAGTAGGATTCCTTTAAGGTGAAAATTCCTTCGGTCCTCTATGCCCATCATAACTTATCTGGTTCCCCATTGTTGAGGATGGGTTATTGTCATAGATTTTTAAAGAGGCCCTCCCATGCCCTATGGGGAATATGAGGGGGCCAATCCTTAAAGGTCTTCGATTCCATCCATTTTGATTCTAGGATTGAGTCCTTCCATAAATCCTTGATTAATTCCTCTCCTAGAGGATAGGTGAAATCCCTGACTACTGAGAATTCCTAGTATTAATCTAGTCAAGTATGCTGCATCCAATGATCACTCTAGAATCTGGTGCTTCCACCATTCCTCATTTCCTAGAATCCATGAGTTCAGATGAAGGCTTGTTGGGGGTTTTAGGCTGATTCCAAATCGAGGATCAATTTGTGAGGTGTGGGTGTTGTTACAAGGGTTGTGATCCACCCTTGACCCCATATTTGGTTTTCCACATTTGTTTCCATGTCTCATGTCCCCGTTGTATCCAATGCCACCACACATTGGCACTAAGGGCCTGGGGTAAGGTCTCTGGGTCCTTAAGGGCTAGGCATCCTTGGAGTTTTCATTTACATAGCTTATCCCATGCCACCAATGCCCATTTTCTCCCGATCTGCATTCCAGACCAGAGGAATTTATATAATTTTGTTGTGAATTCTTTGTATATTCTTTTGGGTGCAAGAAATGTCAAGAGTCGATATATTGGGATTGCCTGCAAAACTAGTTTCAACAAAACCAACCACCTTGCTCAGTTAAGAGACTTGAATGTTTATCTAGAAAGTTTCTTATCGATAAGGGGCAATACCTCTTTCCAAATTTAAGTTGAAGGTAATCGAAAGCCAAGGGAACCCCTAGATAAGTATTGGGAAGCACCCCCTCTTTGAATCCAAAGGTTCTAGCTAGGTGATTTCAATCTCACGGACGTGTATTGAAGAACTATATGTCGAACGTTTCTACATTTATCTCGGTACTTGAAACCTGTTGGAACGTCTTCAGAATATCAATAATTTGCTTCTCCTCTCATAGTGATGGCTTTCCAAACATCATATTGTCATCTACAAATTGTTGATGCATTATCGGTGTGCTTCCATGGGATATTTTGGTGCCCATAAGATCTGCATAGATAGTTGTAGCTTGAATTAAGTGGCTTAGGCCTTCAACAACAATGATGAAAAGGAAAGGGGATAAAGGGTCACCCTTCCTAAGCCCTCGCGATCCCTGAAAGAGTCAAGAGGGTGCCCCATTCACCAAGATTGAGAAGAATGACATTGTTATTAATGATTTGACCCATCTAATCCAAGACAGGGAGAAGCTGAATGTTGTAAGGATCGATAACAAAAATTCCTAATTTAATCTATCATATACTTTACAAAGATCTAGATTTATGATCATATCTAGAGTGTGTGTTGATATTAAGGTATCCACTACCTCATGGGCCACCAAAATTAGATCCAATATTTGTTGACATTCAACAAAATCTATTTTCTCTGTTCCTATAATAGTCTTCAACAAGGTTTTTGTTTTTCTAACCAAGATCCCTGAGAGAACCTTGTAGATGACATTGCATAGGGCAATCAGGTGGAACCCACTTGGATCTAGGTCCTCACCCCTCTTGGGGATGAGGGAAAGAAATGTTGCATTCAGGCTCGCCCATAACCATTGGTATCATTAGGAGTATTCCACAATCTCCAGGATTTCTTCCCATAAAAATTTCCATCCCGCCTTGAAGAACTCAGTTGTGAACTGAACTAGGCCTAGTGCCTTGTTTCTTGGATGGGCCTTCACCACTTCGTCAACTTCTTCTAGGGAGATTTCTCACACAAGGGCTACATTTTTTTCCTCCGTGATGAGGGAAGGAATGTGTTGTTGAATGTTGAATATAGCAACAAGAAATGATAAAAGTAGAATCCATAAATTCTAGTTTAATTTGTCCTTGAATTAAACTCAGAATTAAAATCGAATTTTATTATCATAGCAACTTGTAATAGTTAACTGGAGTGATTTGACTTAGTTAACTTAGGAATTTGGAGTTTGAAGTCTTTCTGAAGTCATGTATATGTTTTCCCTATATTATAGGGGTCTAGGGTGAGTTAACTATGAGTGCAAATTAGTTAACTCAGTTTATTGAGTTAAGTCCAAAAAAATTAGTTCGAAAATATTTGAAGAACTAATAGTGAGTTAACACTCAGTTGATGCATTAGTGCACTCAACTACTGTTACTCCAGTTCACTGAATATTCCCTCATCAGAAACTCATGCATGTCGATTTTGAGAATGATCCAATTGAGACTAGAGTGCAAGGTTAACTAGAGTGAGTTGATTTAGTTAACTTAAAAAATTTTAGTCGGAAGTCTTTCTGAAGTCATGTATATGTTCTCCCTATATTATAGTTAATTCAGTTTATTGGGTTAAGTCCATATAAATTAGTTGCAAATTATTTGAGGAAAAAATAGTGAGTTAACACTTAGTTGATGCATTAGTGCACTCAACTAGTGCTACTCCAGTTAGCTAAATATTCCCTCATCAGAAATTCTTGCATGTCGATTCGGAGAAAGACCCAGTTGAGACTAGTGTGCAAGGATAGTGTACTATTTGTTGTGTAATTTTCTGAGTTGTATAGATGGAGCATGCAATCAGGAACTTAACCTAGAAGGGATTGCATAGTTATGGATGAGGAATTTCCCTTTAAATACAAGCTAATTCTCTCAAGAATTGTGTAAATATTTAGAAGCTTGGAGGCTTGGAAATTTGGCTAAGTATTGGCCAGAGGAAGTCATCAGGTGGAGGATAGGAAATACTTGTGTAGGTTAAGTTCAAGGTTTAGCATAGCATATTGTATTCATCCAAATGCTTTGACCAAGGGCGCAAGGAAATATGGACTTGGAGGGCTGGAGAATTGGCTAAGGGTTGGCCAATAGTTTTCTTGTGAGTTGGAGATTGATTTTACAGAATGATGTGATTGTTCTTGAGAGAAAAAAATTGTATTACCATCTTTGATTTCTAATTAATGCAACACAGATAGTGGGGTTTTGAGTTGTGGATTTCCACAGATATTTATTGTGTTATGTGCCATTAATTTCTCTTCCTCTTATCGATTATTGTTTTTCTCAATATTTATGTGCTTCCATTGTAAAGAGTAGAACTATATCCTTGTCTCTTGTTTTATTAGATTACATGATCTTGTGAATCTACAAGATTTTCTACATGGTATTAGAGCTGAGAACAATATACTAGAGGAGATTTCGAAGTTTTGAGTTTTGGGCCGTGAGTTTGGAGAGAATACCTGAAAAATTTCTGCAAAATTTTCCTAAATGAATATCTTATTTAGATTCTTTACGAACAAGTACCCAAATTAAAAAAAAAAATATCAGTCAAATTGGAGTTTGGATGAGGGAGATATCACTAATTGAAAATCGATTCTTTTTCTAGAAAATTCCATGACGTGAGGACACAGGAAGATATGGTGAGCCTTGTTCTTCTTGAACTCCCAAAGAGTTGGAATAGTTACAAGGACTACGTTAATGTTCACTAGAGGCTATCAGATTGGAAACAACTGTGATCGAATTTGATGCAGGAGGTGATCAAGAGGAACACCAGAGATGGGATCTCTTCCAAGGAAGTGGAAGAGGATTGTGGCTTAGCAAGTAAGGAAAAGTGGGTCAAGGGAAAGAAGTCCCAAGGTGAGGAGGGTGAAAAGAATATGGACTTGAAGAAATTCAATTGTCTTCATTGTCACGAACATGGGCACGATGCCAAAAAATTCCCACAGAAGAAAGCAAGCAAGAAGGAGCCGATAGTAGCAGCAACAGGTGAGGCTCTAGCTTCACAATTCGAACTTGACTTCACTTTCATTGCATGCGTGGTCGACACTACCATGGGAGGCATGTGGTATCTTGACAGCAGTGCCTCATTCCATATGACGGGGAATACAGACCTATTTAGTGAATTTGAGGAGAATGATGTCAAGCAGAGCTTAGAGTTTGGAGATGACAAGGGGTATAGAGCTACTGAGATTGGTACAGTTACCTTTCAAAGGGATTTTGGCTTGCCTCTCAGGATCACAGATGTGATGTACGTTCCATGACTAAAGAAGAATCTTGTTTTAGTCGCGGTATTATAAGACCTTGACTATGACGTGGTATTTTTAAAGGGAAAGGTTTTCCTTAGACACATCACCATAGGATAGGTGAAATAGATTAGTGCATGAGTCAAGAACCTATATGCTCTCGAGGTTCAAGATGAATGAAAAGCCTTATGGAGAAAGGAAAATTTTAGAGATTTGGTGGTTGTTAGGGAGAGTAAATTACCTCTCAACATGCAGCCCTTGGAGAAGCCTCAAAAGTAGCTTTAGGAAGTTGTGGTGCATCCGCAAGTAGAGAATATGAGAGGAGATTGAGTTGAGAGATCCACTCAAGTACAGAAGGAGTCCCCGAAGTTGTCTCAGACAATTATGGAGCAGCTACAATTGGAGAAGCTGAGAGGAGACGGAGTGGAGGCATCCAATCACACAAATACCTCTAGTAGGGGGAAATTTCTAGCCAAGTGGGTAGAGGGTTCACATGCATCTCGTGTTTATCTTAGAGTCTATAACTACCATGCAATATGTGTTTTTCTTGGAGTTTATTTTGTGCCTATTTTTTATTTTATTTTTTCTACTCTAGATTGGAATTTCTTATATCTAAAATATAGAGTTATAACAATATATGCAATAGATATATCTCTATCATCTACACACACAAATAAATATAGATACAATTTGTATCTCACTCATGAAATTAACAGGTTTAAAAATTAACTAGGGATTAATTATTATCCACCTTGGTTTATTATTATTTTATCGCGTTTATAATGTTATTAACCCCTTGTCCTTCAGGTTTTTAATCCTAGAAATTCACAAACCCCATTGGTTCGTATCAAGGAAATATTTAGGGATGGAAATTTATCATAATGTTTAGAAACCTTGGCAAATCCCACTAGTCCATAATATGAAATCCATTAAATGTTTGGAGATACTTTTGTAAAAATATTCAAATTTATAATGTTTTTATATAGTTTATATATAATGTTCTTTTGATTTTTAAGATAAAATAATTTCATTCTATAAAATTTGGGCGAATTAATTTTACAAAAAAATGGAAATTAGCGAATCTTATTTTTAGAAAAAGCATAGAAAATTAGCCCATGGCGAATATTAGCCCCTAAAGTTTTCCCTAGTTTGTATTTATCTTCGTATTATAATATGTTGGGTTTCTAGTATAAAAACCCCAAGGACCAATGTCATAAACTCAACAGATTAATGTTAAACCCTAGATTAAATTTATTATGTTTTTTGTAGTGCAATAATATCCCTTATCATTGTCATTGTCATGTGAAAACATTACTATACATCTATGCATTGATATACATTTGTGTGCATAATAATAATGAGTCTGTACTTAAATATATTAATATACACAATAGTCTATGTATATTTAACTACATTAATTTACATTTCAATACATTTATAAACATTCTACATAGTGAAGTTCATATAAATGTATAAGTTCTTGTCATGTGTAAATAGTACAATACATCTATAGCTTAATATTCATTATTGTGCATAATAGTAATGTATATTACTATTGTACATTAATATACATAATAGTGTATATATAGTTAAGTACGTTAATGTACATTTCAATACATTTCAATAGATTTTATATAGTGAAGGTCATATAAAATGTTCTATATTTATGTGTATTTATAAATGTCGTTAATATATGCCTATCAACCACACTTATTAGTGTGGTTGTGCTAATAGTTATGTAGTCGATATAATAATATTTCTCATCATGTTGTCACTTGCATGTAATTGAACTTGTCAAATAAATATTTTAGAATAATTACAATGAAGGGAATGTCTTAAAACCAACATAGATCTATCTAACTAAGCAACTATTTTACATAGGAGATAACTCCAATTGACATTTATATTATAAATTTAGTATTTACAACTTTATTTGTAATTTTCATAAAGTTTTTTTGAATGCTAATTTAATTTTAAAATCATAATCTAATAAAGGAAAGAAACAAAAAATAGTATCTAAAGTATATGTTTTTTAGACTTTGGAGACCTTAATCTTATTTTAATTTTTAGTTGAAATCTTATTAAAAAAATCAAATATGTAAATCAATTTTAATAATTTCAATTTGTATTCTAAAATTAATTTAAATTTTGAAAATAACCTTATTTGTTATATTTAAATTATTATTTTTAAGTCATCATATTAATTTCGATAAATATTAATTAAATGTTTTAACTTTAATAGAATAGTAAAAATAATATTTGAATAATTTGAATAAATTTTAATTAATCCAACTCTTAAAATAGCAACATTTTTTTTTATTTGTTGAAATTAGTGTATACTCTTACCTCTCAAGTAAATTTGTTATGACGGTTTTTTTTTCAAACTACCTTCACATGATGTTATTTTTTTGTTCATATAAGTTTTCTGTTTTATGTTATCAATTCGAGGTTAACCATAAAATAAAATGAAACCAAGTAAAATCATGGATATACACATTAAATAAAAAGCATATTGAATCATGTTCTTCTAGAGAACTAGCGAATCATATAGGAAAATTATATATAGCCAATGTTTATATAATTTAAATATTTTGCAAATCATGTTAAATTATTCTGCACAAGTTTTAGACTCGTGTGTTCAAACCCATTACCTCCAATGTACTTTAAAAAGGAGAAATTTATCTCAACATTCAACTTGATAAGTTTATTGAAAAACGAACTTATAAATAATAAAACAAATTTCAACTCATTTTTACTTTTAAATAGGGATTTGGATTATTTTAATGTGTAACACCCCTCACATATTTACCTACTTTCACCAGCTTGCTGAGCGTAAACATGAGCTAAGGATCACTATAATATGTCTCAACTTCTTATGTGGCCTTAAGGAGATGGATTCGACAATTGAATACCTTACTAACTTCCCTTTGGTGCCACGGGACCTCCAAGAGTAATCCAACCTCTACAGGTGTCCAACCCTTCATACAAGTTACATTTTCCCTAACCTTGAGCCCTAGTCGTTCCATTGGCATGTTCTCCATGTGACTACGGTTTCCTAGTCTCCCATATAAGCCTGCATCAGTGCGACTGTGGCCTTTTTCTACTAGTGTTGTGCCATCGACTACAATATTTAAGGCTGCTTCTGGGGTTGGGGCTAAGCCTCTTCCCAGAAATTGATTAAACTTCTAGAAATTATAAAAGACATGAAGACCATGATTATACGCCAAAACTGGTAATAGGACTTGACCAGACCATCCCCAACTGAGACTAGAATTTTGTTAAACACTTGGTAGATATGCAACCTAGAGGTCATGAATGCATGTCTGAACATAAGGGACTAAAAACTTAACTGATATTTAACATGAAGGGTCTTTACCATCTAACATTAGTTGTCATATCATCAGTTAGGACTCCCATTCATTATTTTTTCAATTACAAGTAAAAACATGAATAGAGCCATGACTAAGAATTATCATATTACCATGCTTATGACTAGAATACAACCAGATAATTAACTATAAGAGAACAACCATTAAAGCCATATAATAATCACTACATTTCCTTATCAAATGTACTTAGCTCTTATTAAACATATAATAACTTAGCTTTTATTAAACTTAGGCAAATAACGATTGTGTTTGGGACTTCCACGTTCCACCTGACTATAGATTGGCTGAACCAAATCTCTCTTCAACCAATCACCCCATGCCATCTTCCAAGCATGAATGTGGGATATCATGGGATAAACCAATCCAAAGACAACAAAGGTAATCCAAAGGTTGATACACCTCCACCCTCTCCATAACATGATCACACATAAACCAATGTCAAGATCACAAAACCAAACTATTCTTGGATGCCTCAAAATTTATTCATTATCCTTGAGCAATTTCCCTTCGTCCACCCTCACGATTTACTGTGTATCCTGCCATTACTGGTCAAGGGCCTTCCTAGCCTTTGAGAGTTTCAATGAGACCACCTCACCAAGGACTCCAAAACCATCTAGCAATCCAAATATCATAACCAAGAACAATCCCATAAGACTCTGTCTATCCGAAAATGGATGCCTCAAAATTTATTCATTATCCTTGAGCAATTTCCCTTCGTCCACCCTCAGGATTTACTGTGTATCCTGCCATTACTGGTCAAGGGCCTTCCTAGCCTTTGAGATTTTCAATGAGACCACCTCACAAAGGATTCCAAAACCATCTAGCAATCCAAATATCATAACCAAGAACAATCCCATAAGACTCTGGCTATCCGAAAATGGCCAGGCTGGCTAAAACCCAGTGTCAAATCTCGAAAAAATCCATGTCAATGAGAACAAAGAAACAAAATACCAACATGCATATACCATGCATGTCAAAACGACCTAGAAAATCATGCATGCAACTTGTTACCTCCTAGTATTTCCATTGAAGCTACTTTACACTTGCCTTCCTTTTCTTTCCTTGTCCTTCTTTTCTTTCCTTTCCATTACTTTTTTTCCTTTCCTTTCCTTGCTTGGTTACTTTATTTCTCCTCTTGGTGGTTTGTCCTCTTTGATACAAACTCTAACACTAAACTGACAAAAAACTGTGAACTTATCCTCATAATCCGTGTTATCATTGATGCATCTCTTTTCTTCAATTTTCCCTTATTTTCATTCATTTTCCTCCTCACGTGAAACCTGTGACCTTTCACCTTCATTTTCTCCTAATTTCCATTCTTTTCATAAATAATGTGCGAAAAATACCTTTTTTCCTTTTCAAAGCCTTAACTATTTCATTTTCCAATTCCCCCTTAGTCATAAAACACAACAAGTAAAGCCTACTAGGATATTTTTCCCAACATTCAGCTTGGAATAAGTGTCCCTTGCCCGTGGTCTTATTTTTCCTTTATTAACATCTATTACATGAGATTTTAACTTGGGGCTATTATAGACCCCTACCTCTTAGGGTAACATCATCATCGGTGTTAAACCACAACTATAACGAGTAAAACCACTCAAAATAAAAATAATACTACCTCTGGAGCTTTATAGCCCTACTCGTTGTAGTATTTACAATGAGCAACCTTTTAAATACATGACAATCATATCGTCTACTAAATATTTATAAAACAACTCATTACAGTATTTATAATAACAAACACATATAATGATGCACATTTTCTTAGCCTAGAAAAAACCATAATGTTTATGGAGATTTATAAATATAGCTCGATACAATATTTACCATAAAATACACATATACACATACGAAAAATTCCTGAACAAACAAATAAAAGGATACAATGATTGCATCCACAATTAAGGAATCCAATGTATTACACCTCCTCCCTCAAAGTAGTATCAGGATTCACCTCCTTCCCAGGAAGTCAAGAGGCCACTACAAAAATCAAACCTGCATCCAATGTCTAGCGCTACAATCCTGCACCACTTGTCTACTCGGTGAACAATTATCAACTCATTGTTCCAAGGCACACTCCCAATGTTCATTTGACTCCATCTAGCAATGTTAATGACAAAACAAATCCATTCCTCGACCTTCCTTTCTTTTCTACACAATCCCTTTGGAAATTCGATCATCGCCTTCCATATTGCAGCCACTCACCTTCTAAGTTACGCAACATTCCCTATCCTAGGTGATACATCTGTTGGTAAGAATTCCTCACATTGGAAGGTTAAACAACCAATGAATATACCTTCCTCAAAACCATCATGTCGGTCATAGCATGTTCATGGAAATCAATAGACACTATTGGGTACCACTACCCCACAATGGTCTTGCTCCTGAAGTACTTTACCAACATGCTTCCTCATGTTCTAATTCCTTTTTCCACTATTGCTAATCCTTGTAGTCAATTTCAACCACCCAAACAGGCATTTTTCTATGCTTTCCTATACCAAGCACATAACTTCCATTATATTTAAAATAAATTGAAAAAAATTAACACATACCTCATTGCTGGTTGATTAATAAGGTAAACTCACAATTTCGGTTTACTTCTTGTCATAACAAGTCATATTGACTCTTTGATCAAATCATCATGTACAAACATATTAAATCCAGTTAGCTCAATCCACAACCATCATAAATCATAATCATAGATCAAGCATAATTAAAACTGAAATAAAATATTGATACCTATATTTCAAATGGTTCTTTACCTCTACCTTTATTTTTTAGCCTTTTTGTACACACATTCAATCGATTTCCAAACCTGACAAGCACCTAATGCCTTCTCTTTAAGAAATAAAGGAATCTAGAGATTGAACTGCCTCCTCCCTCAATATCAGCAACAAGGGTATCCCAAGACTAAACTACCCCAACCCTCAATAGAAACAAGGGTATCACGAGACTAAATCATCTCAACCCTCAATAGCAACAACAAGGGTATCTAGAGGCTAAACCATCTCAACCCTCAATATCAACAACAAGGGCATCTAGAGACTAAACTGCCTCATCCCTCAATACAAGCACAAGGGCCTGAACAATCCCATACATGCTTGTCCCATCCTAGTGTAAAAAACATACACATACAAAGTGTAGAACACAACACCTATGCATACACAACATAGAATACCACAAATACACATGCCGTGATACAACAACTGTAGTGTAGTTGTAACCGATACCTTATATACACAACAAAAAATGTACACCATGTACACAATACCACATGTACAATAATACCACATGTACAACATGTACATAGTACCACCTGCACACAGTTCCACCTACACAATGTGTACACAACACCACACGTACACACCACCACTTACACAACGTGTTCACAACACCACATGTATATCCCACCACCTTCACAATGTGTACACAACATCAGTTGTACGATGTGTACATAACACCACATGTACACAACACCATCTACACAACATGTACACAACAACACATGGAGGCAACACCACATGTACCACATGTACATATCGCCACATGCACGCAACACCACATATACAATCAAACACACTGCACCATATGTAAAGAACTCTGCATGTAAAACCTATACACTACACCATATGTACATAGCACCACATGTACAACATGTACATTTCAACAAATGTGCATAACACTACATTCACAACATGTAAATAGCACCATTTGTATATAGCACTGTATATACGACATGTACTTAGCACCATCGGTACCCAACACTACATATACAATCATGCACAAAACATTATACGTGCAACATGGACTAAACATCATATACGCAACATGCACACAACATCATATATGCAACATGTACACAACATCATATGTACACAATATTGCATATGTTACATGTACACAACACTGGTACTGCACACCTTAAGACCACAGTATCCTTACCAAGCAACCTTTCTTCTCATGTCTTATCCATCCTTTTCCCAACATGTCGTGGATCATACTGCTTTCAATCCACTGATATATCCCTCAGCATTACCTTTTCATAAAATAAACATAGATATAGTATAATCACATAATATCAATTCATATCAACATGATACTAACCTCATAGTCTGCCAGGGTTACCCTTACCATTTGATTTCTAATAAATCAAGAACCTCTTCATGCCATTCACCTATGTAAGTAATCATTCTTCCACAAGAATGATCCCTGATGACCCTGCAGACAATGACATACACACACACACACACACACACACACACACACACACATACACACACATATATATACATGATCATAACCATGATGACAACATAATTACCAGGTACCATAGTGTAAAGGTTAAGAGAACTCTGTTTATATGTGCACAACATGCACAACATTGAGAACAATAGTTCCCAACATAACCAAGGCATTTTATGCCTCAAATCCATTTACCTTAATTTTCTTGTTACCTTTCTCATGGATTTCCTTCCACTGTCCATTTACCTTAATGGACCCCACCAATCCAACCAATTGTCACACTCTTTCCTTCAGCCACCCTTATACATGCATCGGGATTTAATTGGTTCCTATATTACCCATTGGATACGACACAACTCTCCCTGAGCTCCATAAACTTCCCTCTTTCCCCAACCAATCCCCAAGACCCTTAAAACATAAATGGAAAGAAAAAAATGAAACCAAGAAGAAACCCATGAAAACCAATAAGAATATGAAACCACAAACAAAGTGGTATAGTCATACAGTAGACATAAACAAAAATGCAATCAAGCACAAAAAATCACAAAAGACCAAACTCAAGAGACTAGAAACAAACACCATGATGCAATACCCATTGCTTCCCAATACTTCAAAAGGAAATGTCAACATGAGCCTTCTCCAATGTTTTATGGCAGTCTCTTTACAATGCAATTCCTTGTATCATACTACCAAAAACAGATAATTGTCAGTGTATAAATAAATATAACAATATGCGTGTTATCTTACCTTGTTGTGACAAGCATGTTGCGTTATAGCTGAACACACATGTCAGCCACATATTTCAGAGGTCAAGACATCATATCTATTAATTTGAAATCAACCTTTACCAACTCTAACAACCATGTCATAATCCATAACTTGTTGTAATACATGATGCTACAACTATCTCCTACTGACACTCAAGTACATATCACCTATTCTAAAACATATGTGTTAGTACAACCATCTCAAACAATATATTTCCTTCATGTGATCTTATATATACAAGCTCATATAATCGAACTAATCAAACATAAAAAAAAAAAAATAGATGACATAATAGACACCAAACACTCAAACACCAAATAGACAACATAATCAACCATTCAAGCACCAAGTAGATGACATAAGAAAAATCATACTACATAGGAAACATAATCAAACACTCAAACACCAAATAGATGACATAATCAAACTCATACTTCAATGTATCTTAGGGGTGGCTATCTTGACTGCAAAATCAATATAGATTAGCATGATATAACTTCACAACATATCAACTCAAAAATAATTAAGGTCATGCTATCCATAAGAGTACCTAGCTAACATGTTCACATCATAAAATCATAAACAATTGACAATCATGAAAAAAAATAACATATGCACAATTAGTCTATATTATTATGACACAATATCACAAGCATATTGACTCATACTTGAATGTCATGAGCCTAATCATCCTTATAGGCTAATCTAATTTAGCATGAAACATATAACATCAAGATCCTAAGTACAATCACCATAACCATCATGCATACAAACAAAATGCATATACCAACAAGTTACTATCCTTCATGACTAACTGAGATAGGTACATATGATCATACTGATTAACCAACATCTATCATACATGTAACCACAACAACAACATATTAAAGGACATGTACACAACCCTAATTCTTATATCATCATTAATCAACATACCTACATGCCAAACATACAATACCTGTATGACGATATGCTCTTACCTCAAAGTCTAGTGCTGCAACCTTGCTCTCATGATTTGCATCTCGTACTCTATCTTGACAAAATTTCAGCCTCATAACATACGAACGGCACCATTATAACATAATCCACATGCAATGACCTCATGTGCTATAACCTTCACCATGAAAATACATGTATAATAACATGCATCCAACCCATCCAGTCCAAGTGTTGAAGCATGCTCTGATACCACCCTATGGTATCAAATATGACCCAAAGATAGCACCACCCACTATGACACTAGCCTGTAACTGCCTCCTCCCACATTTTCCCACTTTCACAGAATTTCTCGGGGTAAACATGAGAGAAGGGTCAATATGATATGACTCAACCTCGTATGTGACCTCAAGGGGATGGAGCCAACAACTAAAGACCTTACTTAATTCCCTTAGGTGCCACAGGATCTCGAGTTGTAACCCAACCCATCTAGATGTCCAATATCTAAGACAACTCACTTTTTCCCTAACCTTGAGCCTCTGTTTCTCCCTTTCCAAGGCCTTCATGTGACTATGGGTTCCGAGTTCCTCTCATAGGCCTACATCAATGCGACTGTGGACTTTTTCTATCATTTTTGTACCAATGACTTCAAGAAATAAGGATACTTTCTAGGGCTAGGGCTAAGCCTGTGCCGAGGAATCCATGAAACTTCCAAAACTCATAAAATACATGGAAACCATGCTTACAAACTAAAAACAGTACCAGGACTTGACTTGACCAGCCCAAAATAGGACTTACATTCTGTTAAACATTTAGTACATATGCAACCTATAGGTCATGAATGCAATTCTAAACATAAGGGAATAAAAACATAACTGAGGTTTCACAAGAAGGGTCTCTTCCTTCTCACATTAGTTTTCATATCATCAATTAGGTCTAGGAAGATCTGAGATGAATAGAGATAATATAGAGATTTCTCGGGCTTAAGAAAAGCATTTTAATATTATCATATTAACTACTAATGCAATATATATAAAACATGGGTTTTTACCTATGGCCTTCCCCAGGAAATCATTGTGTTATGTGTTGATTGAATTATTTCTCATGTATGCTTCGTGATTTTGGGATCATTTAATTGCTTCATTGACGGATGCAATAGACTCAAGACTATTATTTTAGCATATTAAAATTATCAGTTTGGATCAACAAGGCATTTCTACATGGTACACAAGTAGAAATCACTATAGAAGAGGAAAATATGATTTTTTTTTTTTTGTAGGTGAAATCGAATTTGAGGTATCATACTTCAGAGCCAACAAGATGTTGTTCTATGGATTAAGACTTCAATATGTCCTTGAGGGTAGTTCAAACTATATGTCTTGGAAGGATATGATGGAGGCAATGTTGGAGGACAATGGTCTAAAGGAATTCATAAACAAAGATATTCCTGTGTCAACTAATGCTCAAGATATTGAAAAGTGGAGAAAATGTGTTGCAAAGGCAAGAAGGATTATCTTAGAAGTAGTTTTAGATCATATTTTCTCAAACCTCCACAGTAAGGAGACTCCATATGTGATGTGGAAGGCCTTAACATACTTCCTTCAAAACAATAGTGACCATGAGAGGGTGGCCCTTAAGGAAAAACTCAAAAAAATCAAGATGGAGAAGGGTGACATGATACCAAAATATTAAAATATTTGACCAAATTCACCGAATATCAGGGTGAGCTTGCAAGCATTAGTGTTACATATTTTGAAGACAATCTAGTGAGCCTGGCACTTCTAGGCCTTCCCTAGAGCTGGCGCAACTACCAAGGCTCAGTGAATCAGAGGCATAAACTACCAGAGTGGGAGCATTTGTGGTCTGACATGGTGCAAAAAGAGATTTGACAGAACACCAGAGATGGATCCTAATCCAAGAATGATGATGAGGAGTATTTTTCCTTAGCTAGAAAGGCTAAGAAAGGGAAAGGGATGTCATCCCATTCCAAATCAAATTCTAGTCAGGGTAGCAAGAAGGACATGTTCAAGATCACATGTTTTTACTGTCATGAGCTAGGACATTATTCCACCAAGTTTCTTCACAAGAAGGCTGATAGGAATCCCTCAAGAGGAGCTATAGGTGAATTTCTTGCTTCACAATTCGAGATGGATTTCACCCTCATCGCTTGCATGGTGAAATCGGTGATGGGTAGTGTGTGGTATCTGGATAGTGGAGCCTCATTCCATATGATTGGAAACATAGATTTCTTCAGTGACTTCGAGGAGAAGGACCTCTAGATGCACATAGAAATGGGAGATGATGGGAGGTAGAGTGCGACTAGCATCATTATTGTTACCTTTCAGAGCGAGTCTGGTTCTCCTCTCACATTAAAATATTTCATGTATGTTTTGGGTTTGAAGAAGAATTTGGTTTCAGATGCCATCTTGGAGGATAATGGCTACGATGTGATATTCAACAAAGGAAAGGCTTTACTTCATCACATAGCCTCAATACAAGTGAAGCAGATCAGGATTTGGGTGATGAAACTCCACAAATTATATGTAGAGGACTATGTTGCTTTAAGCACAAAAGGAAAGAAGGTGCAGATCCAAGACATTGGTGAGTTGTGGCATAGAATATTGGGTCACTCGCACCATAGAGCTTTGAAGATCATGCAGCAAATTTCTATAGGACTTCCCAAGGGTACACTAGAGTAGACAGACACACGCAATGGGTGTACATTGGGGAAGTACACCGAATCTACCTTTCATGATAAGGATAGTTGAGCGCAATAAATCCTTGAAAAACATCGCTCAAATGTGTGTGAACCATTATTGACAATCTCCACGACCAAGCACAAGTATTATTTAATATTTGTAGATTATTTTTTCTTGAAAAGTGATGGATTTTCTTCATGCATAAGAAATATCAGATGTTCACTAAATTTTGTGAATTTAAAGAACTTGTTCATAAAGATACTGGCGGAAATTTAAAGCTCTCGGCAGCAATAATGATGGAGGACATGTGTAAAATGAATTCAAGAACTTATGTGCATCAGAAGGAATTTGACAAGAGTTAATAGCACCCCAAATCCCACAACAAAGTGGGGTGGCTAAAATGAAGAACAAAAGTATTGTGGGAGTTGTTGGAGAAATGTTACATTATCAAGGTCTACCATTTCACTTGTGAGATGAAGCATGCAACACAACTCTATATGTGCATAACATGAGTCCTCATCGGATTCTCGAGATGAGTACACCTGGAGAAGCATTTTCAAGTAAGAAACCAGATGTGGAACACTTTAGGATCTTTGGTTCATTAATCTATTATCATGTTACCAAGGATGCAAGGAAAAAACGAGAACCAACAACTGAGTTGGGCATATTTGTTTGGTACACTGATACACCTCACAACTATCGAGTGTACCTTTGATTTCACAAGATGACAGTGGTTCATAGAGATGTGAAATTTGATGAAGTGAAGGCCATGAGATGTTCCCTTGAGATGGAGTTTAAGTTGAATGGAGAAGAAGAGATTTTAGCTCCAAAGGAAGAACCTCACGATGATGTGGAGCAACCACGTGTAGAGGAGTAGAGAGTGGAAGCACCCACTAATGCAATGACTTATAGAGATGGAAGGAAGTTCACTAGAGAGGCAGATAGATTGATGCGTGATGCTAGACATAATGTGGGAGCACCAACATCACATTGCATGTAGAGGAGGTCACCAGATCATTTCAGTGGATACATGGCTTTGATGAGCGAGAGTGTAGAGATTGATCCATCCCCATCCATGGAAAAAATGCAGAAACCAATATGGGTTGATACCATGGTTGAGGAGTATGATTCCATTATCAAAAACATTGTTTGGGAGGTGGTCCCAAGACCAACAGATAGTCAATGGTGAGTTCCAAATGGATTTAGAAGGCAAAGGAAGCATCAAATGGGTGTGTGTAGAAACCCAAGGCTAGATTTATGGATAGAAGGTTCTCTCAGGTGGAGGGAATTGATTACGAGGAGACCTTTTCTCCAGTAGCAAGGTACTCTTCAATCAAATCTATTATATCACTTTTAGTGCAGATGGGATGGAAGATACGTCAAATGGATGTGAAGACAACATTCCTCAATGTTGTTATTGAGTAAGAGGTGTACATTGAGTAGCCATAAGGATTTGAGACCTTTCAACATAGAGGCTCATGTGTGCAGACTCAAGCAAGTGTTATATGGATTGAAACAAGCACCTTGTGCTTAGTACACCATGATTGATAATTATTTCACTAGGTTGAGTTTCACCAAAATTGAAGAGGATGTGAACCTTTACCATATTGTTGTTGAAGGTAAATGGTCGATTATAATATTATATTTCATTGATTTGATTCTAATAGGTGATGAGAAGATGATAAAATCTTGCAAAGAGGATATTGCAAGAGAGTCCGAGATGAAGGACCAGGGACTCATGCATTACTTTTTTTGTATGTAAGTATGGCAAGGAGATGAGGAAATGTTTGTCTCTTAGGGCATGTATGCCAATGAGATACTAAATAAGTTCCACATGGAGAGAAACAAACCCATGGAGATGCCTCTAAAAAGAAATTGGAGGAAGGAAGACGCTACTTTGGGTGAAGTAGTGGAGGATACTGTGTACAGGTAGCTTGTGGGTTCACTTATGTATTTGGTGAACACATGACCAGACATATGTTTTGTAGTTAACCAACTTAGTGAATAAATGGTTAAGGCAACCAAACCTTATTGGAAGGCAACTAAACATGTGTTCATATACCTCAAAGTCATCACTTAGTTTGATCATTGGTACAAATAGATAGAGGGAGTGAAGCTTCAAGGCTTCACAGATGTATATTGGGCAGGGATTCCATTTGATAGAAAGAGAAAATCAAAGGGAATATTTAGTATTAGGTTATAAGAAGTTTCCTGGTAAAACAGGAAGCAGAGATTAGTTGCACTCGATTTAGCAGAAGCATAGTACATGGCTACTAGTCAAGCAACTTCTGAGGCTATCTAGATGAGGAAGATCTTTGTTAGGTTATTTGGTCAATAGATGGATCCTACAGTGATTTACTATGACAACCAAAGTTGTATCAAACTCTATGAGAATCCATTTTTTCATGATTGGTCAAGCATATTAACATCCAGTATCACCATCTACAAGATTGTGTGCAAAGGAGAATCATGTTGCTGGAGTATGTTCCTATAGAGGAACAATATGCAGATATTTTGACAAAGGCATTGTCAAGATGAAAAGTTGAGTTTCAAAGAGACAAGATAATGGTAGTAGATAATCCATTTCTTGTTCAGAGGCAGCATTGAAAATGCAATAAGAAAATCATAGTTTAATTTTGTCCTTGAATTAAATTGGGAATAAAATTGTAATTCCGCATCTCATGACAACTTATATTAGTTAACCAAGTTAATTTGATTTAGTTGGCTCAATTAATTCGATTGAGGGTCTAACCAGAGTCATGTAGAGTGTCTCCTACATTATAGGAGCAATGGTTGAGTTTAGTTTGAGTTGTAATTATTTAATTTAGTCTAAGTGAGTTAAAGTCAGTTAAAATAGTTCCAACTGATGGGGGAACTGGTAGGGGATCTAGTAGTGTGGTGATACCTAAAGTTTAGTTTAGTGTTGCCTATACTACAATGTGGTGTTACCTAAGGTGTAGTGTAGTGCTACTTGAAGTGCAGTGTGGTGATGCCTATAGTTATCAACCAGTAAACTAAGGATTCACTCATAAATATCTCATGCATGTCAAATATGAGAAATACCTAGTTGAGATTGGAGTTCAGGGACATTGTACTATTAGTCGTTTGATCATTTGCATTACACAAGTGGTGCATGCAGCCAGAGGAAGGCCTATGAGGATTGTGAAATTGCAATTGAAAAATTTCCCTAATTAATAGGGGGCTAATTACTTGAGGAACATCACAAGGAAATACAGACTTGGGCAAGTGATAAATTGGTTAAGTATGGCCTAGGCTTGTCTAGAATGTTGTGAGACATACAAAGATGGTGCAAAGGTTGCTCAGGCTTGAGCAAAGCATTGTAATATTCTCATACTCTTTTACTAATGCAATATATGTATAGTAGGGGTTTTTAGTGTGGCTTTCCATAGGAAATCATTATGTTATGTGTTGATTGATTTTTTTCTCTTGTATGCTTCATGATTTTGCGATCATTTAATTTTTTCCACTATTGAGTAGAGTAGATTCAAGTCTGATTTTTTATCATATTATAATTAGCAATTTCAATCTACAAGAAATTTCTACATAATATATCTCTCTACTCAATGAGAAGCTCTGGTCCATTTATAGTCATTTTCTTCCTTTACTTGAGACCTTATTTCCTTTCACAAATATAGAGGAATTAGCCCCTATTTTTTAGGTATTTTCCTCCAAATGACTACATAATTCCCAAGGGTTGATCGTCTAACTGCATGGAAAACCTATACACTCAAACTAGATTACGATTGTTTGTTACTCTACCTTGGAATCTCCACCAGAGCTCAAGAACTCAACTTCCTTGCATGCACTAGCTCTTTTTGAGTTAATTGGTCAGTTACTTGGATGATCATTAAGTTATATTGTTGTCCCACTACGCAATTGAACTTCCACTAGTTCCGTTGATTGTTAGAACTAGTTTAACTGAACACAACTAGAAATAACTGACCTGAATTACCAAAATTTAGGAATCACACATGGTTAACTGAATTCCAAACCATCTAACTCAAATTTACTAAGCTAACTGAGTGATAAGAACCATGTCACACAAGTTAACAGCCTCTAAGTTGTCTGCTAATGTGGAAATTTGTTTTTCTCAATTTGACCAAGGCAAAGTCAAATTGCGACTTTCTTTCTACACTTCTCAACATTATGGTGGTCAATAACGATATGCCAACTTCTAGGAAGAATAAATTTTTCATTGGAACTTTGATTTACATCTTTTATAGACCATTGGAAATATTTCTATGTGTAGAATAGTATCAAGGGGTGCTACACTTAAGTGAGAAATTTTTAGCCTAGAAAAGCATAATTTAAGGATTCGAATTGGCCTTAAAAGGTTTATGAGCCCCACTTTCAAAATTGGGTCATGTGCTAAATATACTCTTGTAAGTTGATATTTTTTATTCCCCCCCTTGAAATCAATGGGAGAAATGACAAACAATGTAATGATCCAATTTAGATCCTCAAAACTTCACATCTAAACTTTGTTAATTATCAATCACCTCCAAGGTTTCTATGGGCACCATCACTAGGTTAATTTTGCACCAAGGATGTATCTAGAGATCTAACTTTTTTCATTCTGTATTTTTGAGGTTGAGGGAGTAAAAACATAGGATAGTATCAAAACCACTTTGGAAGCTGGGATCTAGCTGTGCCAGCTTCAGAGAGGGATCTCTCTATAAAATTAAGTTTTGTTTAAGTGTAAATTTTATGTTAGTTATGATTGTAATTGTTTGTTTTGATTTGATTGGTTTGGTTGATTAAATTGTTGGTGTCTAGGTGTGAACAATCTATTCACCCTTTTCCTACATTAATTATTCAACCTAGGTGCATATCATTTTCAAGGAAATGCGTAAAGTATATGTAGGGGCAAGGTTACCATTCATTACCGAGCAAGGGTTTGTGACTAATATTCAAAACATCACCGTAAGACTGGAACTTACTACAGTACTTAAGAAAATCAATTGCAAGAATTAACAATCTATAACAATAACCATGAAACAATAAATGACGCGCACACAGGAAATACGTAGCACCAGATCAGAAGAGTGGGCCCAACTCTCTGATTAGGGATGCATTAATCATAGTGAAGAATGGAGCAGCAAAAGAAGTGTTGTTTTATTAGCTGGAAAAAAAACCGTTACAATCTTGAAGGGAGGATCGTCTTTTATAGGAATATCCTATCTTTTATACATAGGGAAGGAGAACAACGTCTTTCCCCAAAACCTGGTAACCGTATACCCAAAAATACACATTATTTTAAAACAACACCAACACAAGATGAACATGATCAGAGAATGGTCGAAGAATGGTTCAAGGATTTGTGACTCCAACTACATGACTTCCTTATGGCTAGTCGTTGCTGTCAATTGTGGATCTGCTACAACATGCTGAAAGACCAGTACCTGTCCTCCGGGAGCTGCGGTTAAACATGTGTTTTAGTTTTGTGAATAGGCAAAACCACACAACTTCACTTCATTAATAAAATATTCCAATAGATAGAAAATGGGTAATTACCTTGTGGGTTTAGCATAGTAAATATGAATCAGTAAGTGCAAAAAGGGCAGAAAGAGGGGTGGAAATGCAACGAAAAGATAGCCCGATTTGGTGCCCAACATCTCCCCCCAACTGGCCTTTTGCATGTCCTCATGTAGGTCACTGCCTCTGCAGGTCTAGGTTATGTAGACTGTTAGCTTCCTGGAACTGAGAAAGATCATACCCCTCACCCATCTCTATCCCTGGAACCTTAAAACCATCTGAGAGGAGCATTTCCTTCCACCAATCACCCGAAACATTATATATTGGGGTGTAATCTTCCACTAGCAACCACATGATGGGGAACTAGAACCGGATTCCCATCCACCGGACCCCACATGTTTGGACACATGCCACATACCTAGGCACTCTAGTGAGTGCTCATGCAAAATTCAGTGCTCCAAAGGGCTCCCTGTTCTGAACAGCTGTAGGTGACATCATCCATCTTTTCTAATAGTAATAAAGGGCTTCATCTTGAAATGTGACTAGTTGTCTGACACAAAGATCAAGGCACCATTTCTGTGTCCTTAGCATCCTTTCCTTATTTCCCTCAATTCCCAAAAAGGTGTTGTGTTTAGTGAACATGGTTATTGACCTTTCATGTTCTCCTCTTACTATAAATGGTTTTGTAACCTAATTGGACTCAAATGTATTAAACGCCTTATGCCAACTAATTTGATTAAAAGTGTAAGACATGAGAGCGCTTAAATGAATTTCTCCCACATATGGGATCGGCTTGAATTCTCTGTCCAGGTGCAGTAGATACCCATGCATGTAAAACTCACACATCAAATGCTGAGTTGGCACATAATGGCTCCTCAATATGTGGAGCAATTGTACACCATCCTCTATTTCATAACTGATCTCGTTCTTGATACTCTCCATGTAGAATAAAAGAAAACGTTCATGCAAGAATAAAGAATAACAAGAAGCAGGGGAATGACATGCCATCACCTCTCATGCTAAGTTAAATATCTGATCCTTATCAGCTTTCAACTCTGCCACTTGCTCTTCCAGCGGCTCCATCTAGAGTTGCTGCTTCGCATGCCTCAATCTCATGACATCTACATGCTCCACATATTCAAAAATGGTTGTGGAGGCTCATTCCTGAGTTCTTTTGACCTCACTTTGGTACCGAGCTGTAGTGGATTTCCAAGTCTGCACTTCGGCTATTAGGGCATATTCTCAGTCTTCAAATAGTCACACGAATGGGTCTGTTTGAGTGGCAACAAAGGTTGTGGCTACCTGGTCCACCTGAGTCCCTGCTTCCACTATTATGGCTTTGGACCTTTTGGTTTGCCGCTTGTATTTCTTCACCCTCTTCTGCAATTTGTGTACCTGATTCCTTAATTTCCTAACCTTCATCTTAAGCCGCATTGTTTCTCTAAATTGCTGCTGGTATTTATGTTTGATATGTAGTCTTTGTTGTTCACATAGCTCCACCAATTCTTACTTAACCAAAACTTCTTCAGCTTCGGCAACTGGTTCAGCTGGAGGTAAATCCCCTAGGATAGCTTCCGCTACGCTGACTATCGTATTGCCTTCCACTGCTCATCCTTCCTTGATTAATTCTAATTTTATGGCCTTCTCACTTGGCCTTACCATTGGCTCATTCATTGGGACTGCTTTGCTCGGTCCCTCCTCTTCTCCAACAGCTACTTCCTTCTGTTGGGGGATCGCCATGACTAGTGGTGCACTTGTAAGATGATCACCTATTGATATGTCTACTGAAACCTCTTCAAGTTCCCCTGCCTCAGGGATATCTGCCTCTTTTCTCCTTTCAGGCTTCGGAGTGTTCATTGCCTGGGTAGCATCTGTCCTACTTGGTTGTGGTCTTCGTGATAAATTCAAGGTAGGAGGAATGAAAATACCTTCTTATGTGCACCGAGGGGAATGAGATACCCTTGCTCCTCTTGGGATAGAATAGAAAAAGGAAAATTGGCATAGCTCTTCAGTGTTAGGTCCCGAGATTGACACTGGTTCTTATGGAGCAATTCCAGCCTCATGCCCTAGTTCCCCCAGAGCTTCCTCCATAGGTCCCAAGGTTCTCCCAGCTCTGAGCTCTTCTTGTCTTGGTTCATCCTCTTCCATTGGTCCTATGGTCAGGGTGGTCACGACCTTTTCTTCATTCAGGTTAACTTCCTCCATTGGCTCCATGGTGGTAGGAGGTCCTTGTGGGGTATCTTCAGTCGTAATATCGACCAATTCTCTCATCCTTCCTTGTTGTGGTATTTCCTCTAATGTTGTGATGCTATTGATTTGCTCTACTAGCTCCATAGTCGAGGCTAGTTCTTGTGGATCAGCCTCGGTCGTGATACTAATGGGCCTTTCTGTGTCGACTCTTGCCTCTTCCATTGGTTCCACAGTTGTGCCTTGTTCTTCGGGAGCAGCCTCTTCTTTAAATTCTTTAGCTTCCATTTCTATCTCTTCTGACTACTCCTGGTCAACATAGTCATCTTCTTCTGCATATTCTTCCTCTATTGCTTTTGGTTCATCTTCCCTAGCGGCCACAACGACTACTATCTCTTCCTTTGTGGAATCTTGAAATAGCTCCCACAGAATTGGAATCCATCTAACTGCATTCATTACCAAGAGCTGGACCAGCTCGTGATGGGTAACAACCGCCATCACCTATCATGATCATTAAGTCGAATGTGCCATCAGCTGAAGACTCCTTAGTAAGAAATAAGGCACATTTAATGGAAAGGCCTCTGGTTGATGGAATCAGAGGTGAGCTAATATCTGAAGATGGTATTTAAACACAGTGAAGCATCTCCCCTCACAAGTTATATATTTTATGACAAACTCTGCTACCTCTCCCCATGGATGCAGTAATGTGTTTCAGTCGTAACCTCGACCCTTCTAGGTGATGCTTTCTCCTACCTGCAAAAATACTTCGGGAAACTACAAGAGGGATGTCCTCCTTGAAAACCATCTATGTCCATTTTGAGGGAGCCCACTAACTTATGGAATGGCTTCCTCTCTAACAGGGACTTCTATCCCGCAGAGCGAAGAACTTCCTTCTTCCGGTTGAGTGTGAATTATACTACAACTTCCTCATTGGACCCTCTCAACCTATCAAAGTAGACAACCCAACCCACATTTTCAAAAACCTACCATGCCTCCCGACTATTTCAAACTCTTGTTGTTTCTTCTGGCTCATGCCACGTAGACCATCCACCCATCACTGTAGAGGTAGGATCAGCATGATGAACATAGTTAGATGGTAGGGGAAAACGATAGGGACCTAAACCATTGGAAATAGTAATAATGACATGGTTGATTCAGGGAGAAGGATGGTACAGTACTAGTACGTCTGAAGAAATATCAGAGAATAATGGTGAGTTATGGTAGTACAATTGGACATATTTAGTGGTTTAATGCGTCGTGTTGTGGAGGTGACCGGTTGTGACTTTTTTTATTATTATTATTTTATTTTTTGCATACGAATATGCATTCCAATGCATCGAGGTCATGATTATGAAATGTCGTAATCATTAGATTTAGTTTGGTGTGAATCATGTGCCATGAATGCATTTTCGTTGGTACACTATCATTTATTATGACGGGACCGCCCGACTTAATTACGACCGTCCGTGGCATGTACTGATATATTTTGGAATATTTTAATTAAATATGTAAAAGTCAGCAGAGACGTACCTGGGGACTTACCTTGTGGTGGAGTAATAGAAAAATGTCTGACGGAGTAACAACAGTAGGGAGTAAAGCAACAGGGAGTAACAACAGGAAGGAGTAACAGCAACAGGGAGTAACAACAATGGTAGAGTAACAGCAATGGTGGAGTAACAATAGTTACAGAGTAACAGCACTGCTGGAGTAACAAAAGTTGCGGAGTAACAGCACTGGCGAAGTAACTGCAGTAGTGGAGTAACAGCACCAACGGAGTAACGGTAGTTACGGAGTAACAACGCTAGTGGAGTAACACCAGTTGCAGAGTAATAACATTTGTAGAGTAACAACATTTACAGAGTAACAACACCGACAAAATAACAACAGTTGCAGACTAATAACACCGGAAAAGTAACAACAGTTGTGAAGTAACAGCACTGATGGAGTAACAACAGCGGTTGAGTAACAACACCAATGGAGTAATAGCACTGGTGGAGTAACGACACTAGTGGAGTAATAGCACTGGTGGAGTAACGGTAGTGGTTGAGTAACAACACTGAGTGTTACATTTCTCCTGGCTATATTCCTTGTTAGTCCTGCAAAATACAAACAAGTGAGTAATATTTTTTTATTTTTATTTTTAGAGCAGAGTGACAGTGTCGTTAATACCAACAACCATTAAATCAGATGAATCATAAAGATGTTTGACAAAGGCATCTCTAGAGGTTGGATGGTGGTATAGCTTTAGATGGTGTCCATTTACTAAAAATGAAGTATGATTCCCATCTATTGTAATTAGTCTAACCGTTACATTGTCGAACATTGCGTCCACTTCATACAGTCCCATCTAACAAGTGCAAAGCTTTCCCTTGAAATGTTTAAACCGAGAGTCATAAAGTAATGCCCAATCCCCTGCATGAAACACCTTGCTTTTGATAAATTTGTCATGCCATTTCATACTTTGTTGTTGAATAGCATTAGTTTTCTAGACAACTACTAATCAAATCCCGTCCAACTCATTCAACTCTTCCAGTCAGTGTTTCTGTGCTTTTAATAAGTCTAGGCCTACTTCTAAAGATGTTCTAAGCATGTTGATCTCAAATTCTTCAAGGAATTAGGGGGATTTCCTATAAACTAACTCAAATGAAGAAAACCTAGTAGTGTTCTGCTATGTTGTTCTATATGGCCATAAAGCTTCTGGAAGTTTCTATGCCAAGTCCCGGCAATGACTTGCTACTATTTTTGTCAAGATATTTTCCAATATCTTGTTCGTACTTTCTACCTGTCCATTCCCCTGGGGGTGATAAGGGGTTATCACTCTGTGTTTAACCCGATATTTCTTCATCAACTTCCCTATCATGTGAGATGTGAACTGTGCTCCTCCATGTGACACAATTTTGCCTTGGAGTACCATATCGAGCAAAGATTTCTTCAAAAAAAAGTTTGCCACTACTTGCTCTGTTTCTCTCGTGATCACTCTAGCTTCCATCCATTTAGTCACGTAATCAGTGCAGACCAAGATGTAAGATTTTTGATGAGAAGGTGGGTTGAAAGGCCCAACAAAATCGATAACCAATTTCTCAAAAGGTTTAAGGACAATTTGGGGCTATAGAGGAATTTCATCTGCTTTCCTAGGTTGTCCCATCCGTTGCCAACTATCACATCTACGAACATAATCTTGATCATCACGAAAGATGGAAGGCCAGTAGTATCCCATTTGCAGCACTTTGTGGCCTATTTTATTATCTACAAAATGTCCTCCACAAGGTCCATCATGGGCAGCCTTTAATATCACATAGATGTCATCCTCTACCACAGAATGCCAATTTTTTTGATCAACCCCTGTATGAAAGAGATACCCTGCCTTCCATGAATATTAGGTACTATGATGAATAATCTTCCTTTGATCCTTATATGACAAATGACAAGGCACCTTCCTCGTAGCAAGATAATTAGCAATATCTGCATACCACAGAGTGTTAGCAGAAACTACAAAAAGATGTTCATTTGGAAAATTATCTTCAATTGATTTATTCTTACCATCATTTTCTATCCTAGACAAGAAATATGCAACCACATTGTCCTTCCCTGGTTTATCTGCTATAGTAATGTCAAATTCTTTTAGTTGAAAAATCCATCTTGTAATACGATCAGGGGTAACAAGTTTATTCATTAAATACATGATAGTTGCATAATCAATATGTACAGAGGTAGGATTCCTCGTAATGTAATGCCAAAATTTGTTGATGGTGTAGATGACAGCAAGGAACTCTTTTGCAGTCACTGTGTAATTTAATTCAACAGGGGCCAAATTATTACTAACATAGTAAACTGCATATGGTACCTTGTCCTCTTGCTATCCTAACACTTCACTAACCGCTGTCTGGGAAGCATCCGTGTGAATATGGAAAGGTAATGCCCAGTCTAGCCCTCTAAGGATCAGAGCACTACAAACCAATTCTTTAATTTTCTAAAAGCTACATCACAATCACTTGTATAGACAAAATCTAAATCTTTTGTCAGCAATTGAAAATATGGATGTGCTACTTTAGAAAAATTTTCTATAAAGTGCCTGTAATAATCGGCACACCTAATAAAGTTGCATACCTGCGTGCATGTTTTGGGTGTCGGAAAATGCAGAATTACCTTTATTTTAGCCAGATCCATCCGGATTCCTTCAGGCGAGAGCAAATGTCCCAGAATAATTCCTTCCTCCATCATCATATGGCATTTTACCATACTCAAGGAGACTTGCGCCTGTATGTACCTTTCAAGAACTTTCTCCAAATTTCTCAACCCTTCTATAAATGAATCCCCATATGGAGTAAAATCATCCATGTAAATTTCAACGGTATCATCCACCAAATCAGAGAAGATCCCCAAAATTGTCCTATGGAATGTTGCAGGTGCATTACACAGACCAAAAGGAAGGACTCGGTATGCGAATGTTCCCTAGGGGCATGTGAAAGTAGTTTTGTCCTGATCTTCAGGAGCTATCTGGATTTGGTTATACCCATTAAATCCTTCTAGAAAGGAGAAGAACTTTTTGTCAGCCAATATGTCCAAAACTTGGTCAATAAATGGTAAAGGAAAATGATCTTTCTACATTATATTAATTAATTCTCTATAATCCACGCATATTCGCAATTTACCATTTTTCTTGGGGACCATTACTAATGGAGAAACCCATCGGCTATCTGAGATGGAGTAAATAAAACCTACGTCCAGTAATCTTTGAAGTTCTTCTTTCACAACATTTTTCAATGCAGGGTTCATCCTTCTTTGAGGCTATCTCAAAGGACGACAATCTTCCTTAATATATCTATGGTTTGTACATAGATTAGCAGGAATCCCCTTCATGTCTGAGTAATCCCAAGCGAAGGCTTCTTTGTGCTTTCGAAGGACATCTACAAGTTGCTTCTTCTGGGATTCTCACATGTCAGATTAATTTTCAGGGTGTTTCTTGGTTCTAATTCTATTGGGATACTTTCATGGGGTACAACCAAGGGTAGCTCTTCAGATCCCTCTGTTGTTTTAATAGTTTCCAGAATTTCACAGCTTAGGATGGATTCTAGGATTTGTTGATTTGGCTCTGAAATAGAGCAAGGATCATCCATAAAGGAGGTGATTACATCATCTTCCAATTCCATTTTCAACTGGAGAGCCTGTCTAATAGTAAGGACTGGTCTTAATTCCTCATTTTCCATTTCATGTTGTTTCCTGGATAAGTTTTCTTGCTACTTGCTAGTTTTGTACATGGGTTTGGTTATGTAGGTGGATATAACACTAAATTTTTAGTGTTATGCTTGTTTGAAATTACCATGTGCCCTGAATGACACCCAAAGTAAGCATCCGCAATAGCCAACCATGGTCTACCTAAAATTAGGGGATGGCCACCGACTGATGATTGCATGTGAAATACTAGGAAATCTATGGGATAGTGCCATGAATCCATTGAAAATGTTACATCTTCTAACTTCCCTACAGGTTTTACTGTACACTGATCTGCGAGTTCTAACACTGTAGCTGTGTGCTTCAAGTTACGAAGACCTAATGTATGCATAGTTTCAGTGGTGATAACGTTGCTGGCAGCACCCAGATCTACCAGCACATTCAGAATTTCTACCCCATTAATTTGTACTATCAGAATTGGGTTCCTTAGATCTCCATATTTTACAGGCTTTGACTTTCCCATCATAAAACCTGTAAATTTTCCCATAACGTGAATAGTAAGGGGGTCTTCGGATTTCTTTGTAGGCTTCTTCGAACAGTATTCCCTAAGAGTCATTGCATATATTGGTACATCCTTCATAGCTTGTAACAGGGGAATTTTGATAAATAAGTTCTGTAATTTGCCTAACAAGTCAAATTCAGCCTAAGGACTTGATTTGCTTAAAGTCAGTCTTTCTGGATAGGGTGGCTTAGTTTGATGTCATTTTGTAGGGGACGCCTAAATTCTATTAGTTTGTTTTGGTTCCCTATTAATTAATTATGACTCTTTACCCTCACTATTAAGTTATTTAATGATAACTAGTGGAGGTTGACCATCGATTGTCTGACCTGATCGCAAATTCATTTCATACAATTCTACAGTGGAAATGATATAGGAGGGTAGGTTGAGGGTGTCAGTTTGATGAATTCCTTTATTATTATTAGGATTCGGGTTGGGTTGGATGGGAAGCTAGGGACGGATAGGTTGACTACTAGGGGGCACACTAGAAGGTAGTTGGAGTTTCTGTTGTGGCATCGGGTGAGGAAACTACCCAAGGGAAGATCCTCGCCACATTGGATCCCATGGGGAGCTCGAACTGGCTTGAGGCTTGCACTGCTGCCAAGGTGGAAACTGGTATTATGGCCACATGGGTAGATAGGGCATGAACTAAGGATTCATATTGAAATCACTGAAATATTGAGATGGGTATGAGTACGTACCTTGATTTCCCATTGGTGGTCGAGGCTAGCATGGCTTTTTAGACCCCATGAGGTACAACTGCTCCATGTCTTCTCCTATTCCTTGAAACACTGCTTTTAGGCCTGGCAAGAAGGGGCATGAGCTTGTTGCATGATTTAATTCACAGATTGCACATTCCTTTATGGAGTTCAATGGACATTCTCTCTATGGATGCTTCTTTCTACACTTTGGGAAGAATATTGCCATGGTCCTGTCCAGTTCAAACTATTTCTGGTTCGCTTGTAGCATGTCCATCTGTGCTGACAGAGTACTCAGGATATCCATTCTCAAGTTGTCCAGCAAGTTTCCAATTTCTGCCTTCGTAACACCTTCGCTAGATACCTTTGCTGAGCGAATCCCTTGTCTATTTCTTGTGAGCCCTCTTGAGCATTGAATGCATAGTTCACAGATAACCTTGAAGGTTTCCTTCGATATATCTCCCTTTCCTATGATGTTCAATAATTCCAAAGAGTCCTCATGAAAAGCCTGGGGGAGGATAATTTTTAAAATATCCTTATCCAGGTCGAAGTGACCTGACCTCTATAATGTGTACTTAAACTGTTCCATAGAGTCTTCCAAGCTCTCGTCTTATTTTTGAGTGAACTTAAAAAGTTCCTCTTTGATGTTCCTGGATTTGTAGTAATCCTGGAATTTTTCCAGAAAATATTTTTGCATATCATCCCATGTTGAAATAGAACTTCCTCCAAGGCTCATAAACCATTGCAAAGCTGTCCCTTTTAGTGTAGCAGGGAAAATTTTTAACTTTTGGGCATCTATCATGTAGTCATAGCCCTAACACACTATGTCAAACTCGAATAAAAACGTGTCGGGGTATTCTGAAACAAGCACATGAAAGCTTGGTAAGGTTGCTAATGGAATAGGTTTCATCGGCTCACCAGCTCCCAAATTCCCAATCGAAAACTTGATAGTAGAGGTTGTAGGAGCCATAAATATCTTCCAATAACTGCTGGGTATTTCAACAGGCTCTATGGAAGATGGCCAAGGGTTCCTTACCACTCGGATTCGAGCTGATTTGACAGCACTTCCCCAGTCTCTTGGTGATGTGAGTGCTCCTACGTTTCCTTCTCCTTTGTCTTGATGACCTAATCCCTCAGTTATGACCTTCTCTCCATTGCTGGAGTGACCTGACTTTGTCGATGTTCTACTTGCAATCTCTTCCCCTTCTATTACTAGCATAGGGTTCCCCTAGTCAAGTATACTACTAGATGTCTCCTCAGCTGCTGGAGGGGGTTGCTGTGTCAAATCACCAAAGAATGTTGTAGACAACACTGGTTGATCTACAGATTGTCCCTCAGATTTTACTCTCTGTGCACCTTGTCTCAAGCCTACGCAAGAGGATACTTCTGATTCATCTTTTGCTATAATTTATTGGATGTAAGTCTTTATTCACAAGTCTACTCCTCCCCTTTTTGGGGCTCTTCCTCTGCCCCTCTTATTTGGTTCTGTGTTCATACAAATGATGATATGACAAAAAATTTTGGTGTCAACTTACAACACTCTAGCCTTGAAGTAGCATGTCAAAAGACCATTCCTTCCCCAAGATGAAAGAGCTTACAAAAAGAGAGATGGCTAACAAAAACATGAATCTAAGGTTTAGGGTTTGGAGTAGGGCATCAAAGGACTCCTCCCTCCCCAAGACAAGAAGCAGAAAGAAAAACACACCTCTGAGAAGACCTAATACTTCCAGATCTAAAGTAGGGTGTCAAAAGACTCCTCCCTCCCAAGATAAAAGCTAAGGCTTCCCAAAAAACACAAAAGGGTTTGAAAGAAATAAATCTAACTCAGGGCTTGGAGCAGGGCATCAAAATACTCTTCCCTCCCAAGGACAAGAGGCTGGCCCTCTAGAAACAAGAAGGAAAATGAAAACAAGCAAAAAGAAACACCTACGCTTAGGACCTAGAACAAGCTGAGAAAACTTGTTCTCTCCCCAGGATGAGAGATTGACCCTCTAGTTGGTCTGAATCATGTCTTGCACCTTGTAGGCCTCCCAGGAAAAACCGCCAAAATGTTGGTGTCCATGTATGAACAATCTATTCACCCTTTTCCTACATTAATTCATCAATCCGAGTGTGTATCCTTTTCAAGGCAACACACAAAGTATATGAAGGGGAAAACTTACCATTCGTTACCAACCAAGGGTTCGTTACTAATATTCAAAACATTGTCGTAAGACTAAAACTTACTACAGTAATTAAGAAAAGCAATTGCAAGGATGAACAATTTGTAACAATAACCATGAAACAATAAATGATGCACACACAGGAAATATGCAACACCTGATCAAAAGAGAGGGCCTAGCTATCTGATTAGGGCTATGTTAATCATAGTGAAGAATGGACCAACAAAAGAAGTTTTGTTCTATTAACTGGAAAAGAACTATTACAATATTGAAGGGAGGATCCCCTTTTACAGGAATACCTTGTCTTTTATATATAGCGAAGGAGAACAATGTCTTTCCCCAAAACCTGGTAACCATATACCCATAAATACACATTAGTTCAGAACAACACCGACACCAGATGAACATGATCAGAGAATGCTCCAAGAATGGTTCAGGGATTTGTGACTCTAGCTACACAGCTTCCTTATTACTGGTTGTTGTTGTGAATTGTGGATCTACTGCAGCATGCTAAAATATCCGTACCTGTCCTCTGGGAGTTGCAGTCAAACATGTGTTTTAGGGCTATGAATAGGCAAAACCCGATGACTTTACTTCATTAATAAAATATTTCAATAGACAGAAAAGGGGTAATTACCTTGCGGGTTTAGCAAAGTAAATATTAATGAATAAGTGCAAAAAGGGCAGAAAAAGGGGTGGAAATACAACAGAATGATAGCCCGATTTGGTGCCAAACATAAACTTTCAGAATTCCATTGGGCTATGGAGTCTATAAATTAAACTAGATTTTGCATCAATTTTTGGAGTTATGTTATGAAACCAGCTCACAAGAAGATAGAAAAGATAGTTGAACGCCTTAGAATTTAGCCTCTTTGAAGAGGCAACCTCCTTTACATTACACAAATGAAGAATTCTTGGATGATACAAATGACAAAACCTCCTTTTTATATATAGGAGTATATGGGGTCACAATATAACCCGAGGTGAACTAACCATAATAATATAAGGCCACATAAATAACAATAGTGGGCTTCTGGGGTGCACAATAATAACAATATGGGGACAATAGGGTCACAGCAATGACAATAAGGAATACAATGACAAAAGTAATGGGGTAATCACTAGTATTATAGGGACCTAACATGCCCCTCTCCTTCAAAAAAGTGTTGTCCTCAATGTTTGAGTAGTTTTGGATGCTTCTGTAAAAAATTTTCACCCTCCCATGTGGAATCTTCAACGGGTAAGTTCTTCCACTTGATAAGATACTCTGAAATTGATCGATTTTGTAGTTGTCGAGTTCTTGTTTCTTTAACTTCTTCAGGTTCCAATATGATCTTTCCTTGTCAAGTTCTGGAAATTTTGTTTGAACTAGGAGCTTGTCACCTATAACCTTCTTTAAGCATGAAACATGGAAAACTAGGTGCACTCCGGAAGTTGCACGAAGCTCCAATTTGTATGCCATTGTATCTATCTTTTGCAACACTTTGTATGGAGCATAATACTTTGGTGATAATTTTTTATCCTTCTTAGCTTGCTTGAGGGACATTTGTTTATATGGTTGTAGCCGTAGGAATACCCAATCACCTACATCAAAACTTCTTTCGCTGCGATATTGATTTGCCTAATGTTTCATTATATTCTGCACCAAGGTGAGGTTATCCTTTAAGAGTTGGAGAACTTGTTGTTGATTCTCGATGTGATCTTCCATTGCTTGAACCTTAGAATTTTCTCTTAAATATGATGTGATGGATGGTGGGTGGTATCCATAAAGTGGCATAAATGGGGTCATTTTTGTTGAGGTATGGAGGGAAGTGTTATACGACCATTCGGCGAGAGGCAACTATTTGACCCAATGTGTTTGTTTATCAGATACAAAGCAACGAAGATATCTTTCCAAACATTTGTTTACTATCTCAATTTTCCCATTAGTTTGACGATGATAAGATGAACTATGAGCTAACTGAGTACCAAGACAAGAAAATAATTCTATCCAAAAGTGAAGATGGGGCCTCTGTCACTTACAATAATCTTTGGGTTTCCATGTAGCTTTTGAATTGTTTTCATAAATGCAGTAGAAACCATACTGGCTTTAAATGGATGAGATAATGCACAAAAGTGTGCATACTTGGTAAGTCTATCAACTACCACCATGATGACACTCTTCCCTTTAGATTTGGGTAAACCTATGATAAAATCCATTGAAACCTCCTCCCAACATTGACTTGAAATGGATAAAGGTTGTAGTAGACTTAGGGTCTTAATTGTTTCAACTTTATTTTGTTGGCAAACCAAACATTCCACCAGAAACTTTTGAATATCAGATTTAAGGCCATCCCAAAAAAAATCGTTCTTAACCCTTTGGGAAGACTTTAAAAATCCCGAGTGCCCTCCTAAGCGAGAGACATGCAATTCCATAAGAATCTTTTGTTTGAGTTGGGAATTCTTGCAAAGGTATAAACGATCTTTGTACCATAATGAATCATTTTTCCAGCTAGATGTATCATATGCACTGGGATTTTGTTGTAACTTTTGAATGAGTGCCCCCACTTCTTCGTCATTCTTCCATTCATCCCTTGCCTCATTTATCCAATCTGGTTGGATAATAGATATGGCACAAAGAAATGCTTCCACATCCTCATCCTTCCTTGAGAGTGCATCTTCCACAACATTTTGCTTCCCTTTTTTGTAGATGATTTCAAATTCATAACCCAACATCTTTGTGACCCATTTTTGTTGCTTTCCTAAAGATAATATTTGTTCTAAAAAGTATTTAAGACTATCATGATCCATTTTTACCTTGAAGTGTCTTCCCATTAGGTATGGTCACCATTTCTTAAGTGCATGGAGTATTGCCAACATTTCCTTTTCGTAAATAGCTTTGTGTAAATACTTTCCTTTGATTGGATGACTTTCGAAAGTAATGGGTCTTTCTTCTTGCATTAAAACAACACCAATTCCATTTCCTAAGGCATCGCATTCCACAAAAATTGTTTTTGTGAAGTCTAGCATAGCTAAGATCGGTGGTTGGCATATTACCTCTTTAAGATGTTCAAAGGCATTCGTTTCTTCTGGAGTCCATAAAAATTAATCTTTCTTCAATAATATTCTTAGAGGTGTTGCTATTCTCCCATAATTCTTAACAAACTTGTGATAAAACCCTGTCAACTTGAGAAATCCTCGTCGATGCTTTATGGATGTGGGGATTTTCCATTCCTTAATGGCTTTAATTTTGTTGGGGTCTACCTTAACAACTTCATGAGATACAATATGACCGAGATATTCCACCTCTTGTACTCCAAAGAAACATTTGGAATGTTTTACATATAATTATTTCTCCTTCAATAGGTTGAGCACCTTGTCAACATGTTGAACATGATCCTTCCAAGACTTGCTATAGATTAGTATATCATCAAAAATACAAACACAAATTTTCTAAGGGTTTGAAAATGGAATTCATCAAACCTTGAAATGTAGAAGGTGCATTGGTAAGGCCAAAAGGCATGACCAAAATTCATAATGACCCTCATGAGTTCTAAATTTTATTTTTGGAATGTCTTCAGTCTTCATTATGATTTGATGATATCTTGAACAAAGATCCAACTTTGTGAAGTAAATCTATCCATGCAATTCATCCAATAGTTCATCAATGATAAGAATGGGAAATTTATCTTTAATAGTGAGTTTGTTGAGCTCCCTATAATCTGGACACATGTGCCATGATCCATCCTTCTTGTGCACCAATACTACGGAGCAGAGAAGGAACTTTGACTAGGTGGAATTATACCAGCCTCTAGCATTTCCGCAACCATACGTTCAATTGCACTTTTTTGGGCATATGGATATCTGTATGGCCTGATGTTCAGAGGAACACTTCCTGGAATCAAGTGAATAGCGTGATTCTGATCATGAATAGGTGGGAGACCTTTGGGAGTCTCAAATACCTTGGAATGATTGTCCAAGAATTTTTGGAGATCTGGAGAAATAGATGATTTTGATGTGGGAACCTCTAATGAACATAATTGTGCAATTACACCCCGTTGTTCTTTCCTTAGAAGCTTTTTCATTCCATTAGACCTGATTATCTTTCCCGGTTTCCCTGTGATACCTCTTAATTCAACTTCCTTTCCTTCCAAAGAAATTTTCATGAAAAAATCTTGAAAATTAAAAGCTATTGTACCCAAGGATTGTAGCCCTTGGACTCCTAGTACAATATTACCACCACCCATTGGAACGGAAAGCGTTGGGCTATTCAATACATATTCTCCCATGGATAGCTTGATATTATGGCACTTTCTAGAGCAATTTATGGTTCCTCCACTTGTAACCATCACTTGACACTCTGATGCTGGATATAAGAAGCAATTCAATTCCTTGGCTATCTTACAATGAATTAAATTATGGGTACTTCCCAAATCAATCAACATTATTACCTTTTTCTTCTTGATATGTCCTTCTATCTTGATAGTTTGAGGAGTGATAATTCCAACCAATGCATTACAATATATGGTTGGATTCATTTCTTGTTTCTCTAGGGTTTGTACTAGTGTATATCCTCTTCTTTTGGTGTTTCTTCTTCCTTTTCTTCCTCCTCTTCACAATCTATGTAAAATAATTTCTTCTCAGCACACTTATGACCTTTAGTGGATTTGCTATCACAATTATAACAAAGCCCTTTTGCTTTTTTTTTTTCTTCCAATTGTTGGGGTGTCAACCTTGTAGGTTGTGGATGGCTAGGGGAAACAACACTTACATCCTTATAGTTTTGAGTGGTAGGCTTCCTTGTTGCCATAATTTTGCTTTCCATTTTTCTTGCCAACCTGAATGCCTTCTCCAATGAGTTAGGTTCCCAAAGATGAACCTCATTTTGGATGCTATCCTTTAAATTCCCTCTGATCATATCAATCCTATGCTCGTCTGGAATATTTTTTACCCTTATTCAATTTTTGGAAGTCCTCAATGTGCTCCCTCATTGAACCCTTTTGTTTGAGCTTTACTAATTGGCTAAAAAAAGTGTTTTTGTATCCTCATAATGTGTTGTCATTTCTTCCGTAAAAATTGCCCAAGTCACAATCTGCTTACAAGAGGAAAGCCATTGATACCATACAAATTTGTTTGGTTCCAAATATAAAGTTGCAATCTGTGCCTTTTGTGTGTTTTGCAAATTATGGAGATCAAAACATTGCTCCATCTGTAGTATCCATGTTATAGGATCCTTGCCATCAAACTTCCTCATATTGACATTTGGAACATGGTGGCTCTTTGTTCCAATGTTAGAGTCTATGAAATCATGATTAACATTTATTTTGTTCTCATCATTAGGAATCCTTTCTAGTAACATTGTTCTCATACCATCCATCTTAGCTTCCATGCCATCCATCTTAGCTTCCATGATCTCCATGTTAGCTTCCATGCCATCCATCTTAGTTTCCACTCCATTCATCTTAGCTTCCATGCCATTCATCTTAGCTTCCATGCCATTTATCTTAGATTCAGTTAGCTTTTATGAGGGTGACATTTGTTGCACTTGGTCTCGTAATTTTGATATATCATGTAGCATTTCTTCCTCTTCTTCATGAGTCATGCTAGAGATTTCAGGTCGTTTACTAGGTGTTTCCATTTTCTTTCTTCGAGGCATTAATTACTAATAATAATGCTTCACTATGCCTTTTTGAATTCCTTCAAACTAATTTTTCAAACCAAGCTTATGCAAATATTTACAAAAAATACACACCTTTTTCACTTTGTAGGAGCTCGATTTTGAATCTAATGTATCTCTATAATTTCAGATCTTCCAGTTTTGAAATTTCGACTTACAGTAGCCCTCTGCGTCCTCTTTCCAATGCTACTAGTCTGATCGAATTTAGATTCTCCAACAAAGAGTTATGCACAATCTCCCAAGATGACCCAATTATATACCTTTTCAGAAGAGCGAACTTTTATGAAGTGCCACGTGTCACCGTTTTGACCTTAGGATCTGAAAAATATACACAGGAAATTACAGCCCATCCTCTTTCTGTAACTTCTTACAAAATTTCAATCTGATTCTAAGAACAAAAGTTATGACTATTTTCCCCAAAAAGGCAAACTTCGTCACATCATATCTCCGCAAATATAGCATGAAAATCTCTGAAATTCAGACACAAGGTTTCGAAAGATTCGGCCCAAATGGGTTTTTTCTTTTAGCGTATGAAACATTGCAGAAAAAAGTTATAGAAAAGCTTCCATGATGACTTGTTTGGAGCAGTGAAACCCTAGAATCCACAGTTCTAATACCAAATGTTATGAAATGAAGTCACAAGAAGATAGAAACGATAGTTGAGTGCCTTATAATTTAGCCTCTTTGAGGGGGTAACCTCCTTTACATTACACAAATGAATAAGTCTTGGATGATACAAATGATAAAACCTCCTTTCTATATGTAGGAGTCTAAGGGGTCACAATATAACCCAAGACGACTTAACCATAATAATATAAGGCCACATAAATAACAATAGTGGGCTTCTGGGGTGCACAATAATAACAATATGGGGACAATAGGGTCACAACAATGAAAATAAGGAATACAATGACAAAAGAAATGGGGTAATCAGTAGTATTATAGGGACCAAATAAGTTCTCGCAGGGCAAACTAGGTTAAACTATTTGGATCTTTTGAGAAATTAAATGAATTGTGGAATAGCAGAAGTGTAAGGTTCAGTAGAAACCAAGGATAAATTAAGAATTCCATTATTTGACTTCAGTTGAAAACATTAAAATTATGAACAACCAAAATAGGGTGCTCTAAATAACAAATCCTATTCGTCGCAATTTTTATTTAATAATTCATATATTTCGAATAATAGAGAAAGAAAAATAATTTTTAAACAAATAAACAGAAGAGAAACATCACCATTTGGTACACCACATGAATCGTATGAAAGGTCCTTGGATTATTGATGCTCCAACACGTCGAAAATTACAACATGCAGAAGGAAATTACATTCGGAAATCATCCCTTAATACTTCAAACGATGAAGTATTTATACTAGAAATTACAAAAATCCTTTACAAAATCATTGTCAAACCGACAATGTATTATTAGCCTAATTACAAACAATATGATCTAATCCTGGTAGAAAAATAGGCCACTTAGACAAGTGAACATAAAGGTGGCCCTTTTTTGATGGTTTCGGTTGCTGAGTCAACCCAAAGTTGTGTTGCATTGCTAAACTGATTGTCATGTTGTTTGATGTCTTGCTACTCCCAAATTACCTTTTTTAATCTAGTAAATTGACCAGTTCTTCCCATCTACTTTCATCTAGTATGGTCAATTTTGTTAGCCTGTGGTAAATTTCATCTACCTTTGTGTATTTGGCAAAAGTTGCCTTCACAGTAAAAATGTGTTTTATTTCATTCTGTATGTAGGAATCATTTGACATGGTTTCTGAAAATTCCCTTGATGTCATACTACCCTTTATTCCATTGACGTTGATACTGCTTCTAGCCATTTCTTTCATCTTTATCATTTTTTCCATCTCTGCCTCCATCTGCCTAATTTGTATATTCTGCTTTATGATCAACTTCATCATGTCTGTTTTTTGTACTTCACTTTCTTCAATGTCCTTGCTCAATGGATCCTTTATGGCTGACAACTTGAGCTGCTTTCTCAAGGCCACAATGTCCAGGTTCCTCTTTCTAATAATCTCCTCAGTAGCATTGACATCTTTGGGATCATATCCTATTTTTAACACCGAGTCTTCCAAAGACTTGATCCTATTATCTTTTGCAAGGGAGGATACTTTCTCCATTTTCAGCTGAGATTGAACATTAGCAAATGAAACCTACAACTTAGATAATGACATAATAGTGTTAGTTAAAGTAGAAGATATCATTTCACTAGTTTTCTTGTGCATCTCCATTTGATCAATGGGATGAATGTCTTTTGTGTTGAACTCAAATGTGGTGCTCTTATAGTTTGTTGTTGTTTTTGGCTGTGAAGTTTGGGCTTCAAGAAAATCCATTTGCATCTTCCCATACTCTGTGTCAAAGCCTGAAAACAACCTACTATGTGAACTGAAGGTCTGCTTCCAAAACTGATTATAAGTACTAATTTTTAGAATCTCATTTCTGAGCTTAATCTCCCTGTACGAGTAAAAAATTGTCTTCTCTTTTCTTGTTTGGACATTCTGTGTCTCTAGCTCAGTTTCCTTCTGACCTTGTTAGGATGAAGGTCCAATTGGAGAGGTTGTATATTTTCAAGTTGTAAGTGGTGAATCTGTGATTATGATGGAGCCTTCTCTTCAGTCTCTTCGTCCACCTCTACTCTAGGAGTCAACTTTGTTCTCTTCCTATAACTGATTCTAGACTATTTGGCTTCACTTCCTATCATTATTGATGATCCTTCCTCCCTCTATCTTTTGCTTGATTGTTCCTGAGGAGTGGGCATCTGCAAACTGGAAGTGGAAAAGAGTTGTTCTTCAACTTCCTGCAAAATGTTTTATATCCATTCCAGTTGATTGGCATACTGCTCTATTTCAGTCCTTGATGTATGAATGTAAGGAGTACTTTTATTCTCCACTCTGAGCTTTGAAACAATGCCACAGGGGTCATAAGACCATGTAAAGATAATAATTAAGTTCGTTTCTTTAAGAATTCTATCTACTTCTTCACCTATTGTCCTTGTGTTACATACAAATGGGTCTACTTGTGCCTTTATTATGAACTGTGAGTTCTTCTTGGCCACTACAAAATTGATGTCATTTGAATTCACCATTTATCTAATATACTCCAGGGAAAAAATCTGCATGGGGAGGTATTTGGGGAGTTTGTATGGTGCCAATTCACAACCATCCACCCTAATATCTGTGTAATTTTGATATAAATACTAATCTCCAGTCTATGTCTAATCTGTTAGGTGCAGAATTCTCTTGATTTCTTCACTGATCCACGGCTGAATTGCACTATTAAGGTTGTTCATGACACGATGAACAAAATCTTCGATGAACTTCTTATAAGAAAATTCTAGTTGTTATTTCATGACCAATGAGGTCCAGAATATCACTGGTTGTTGATTTCCTACATCATCAAGCTTTTGCATTGCAAAATTGAATTGTCCGCCTCATAGTAGAGGAACATATAAATCAAAATGGAGGTGTAATTAAACACCTGTTATGTGGGAAACTTTATGAATTGTTCATGAATATTGTTATCAAAGAATTAACTGAAATTAAACACAATGGAAGGCTTGTTGTCTATGCAAAATATGGGGAGGAATCCTAAAATGGGCTCATCTACCCACTGATCAGAATAATAACCTAAAATGTAGGAGATCATGGATATAATTTGTTTGGCCTGATTAGGGAAGATGGAAGAAGGATATGGAGGACTCTTTTTGGGTAAATCGGTATTCTTAGGCAAGAAGATTTTGAAAAATTTAGCTTTGGTAGTGAAATCCAACTTTTGATAAAGTTGGGTGAGGGTTCCTAAGGAGAAAGGAGTATTATTTTAAACAGTGGTAGCCAACATCATTTCGGCAATGGACTGGGCAATAATTTTTAAGAGAATGTCACCTGACGGGCCCATGATAGATGTTTCAGTATGAACATAACATGCCTAACACTTTCTGGTAAACACAGGGGTTTGGAATGTCAAGGGGAAATTATAATGGGGTAGGTTGGACTCCTAGAGCTGAACTTAATTGGTTTTATCTACATGTTTATCTTCTAACCAGCAATTATTCCAGAAAATAATAGTCACATTTAGCTTCATTAATCTTGTAATCCATGTTGGCCAAAGGGGTATGATCTAAGTCTACAGAAGGGGCAATCAAAGGATTAACAAGTTTGTCTTGGGATTTTTCCTTCGTAGGCATGATTGTAAGAATCTGAAAATAATAGTAAGAGAAAGGCTGACTTACTGGGAATTAGCTGAGGTCGAATGAACTGTGAAGGAAATAGAATAAAAAATTGATAACTGAGATATGTTTCAGGTCGAGAGACCGGTGCAAAAGGCGATAGTTGTGGAAAAGTGTGAATAATTGGGAATTAGCAGTGAAAAGGATAGTGAAGATGTTTGGAACGATTTTTAAAGAGTGAGAAGTGAAAATCATTGGAGGTGGCATGGGACCATTAAATTTTAATGGTTACCTAGGAAGCGAAAATTTAATGTTGAACAGTCATTTGTTGGTAATGCATTTAATTGGCTAATGATTATAAAACGTGGTAGGAGGAGAATGGTAGAGGAATAGTGGTGCGACGCAGTAAAGAGGTCAAAGGAACGACTATTTCAGAAGGGGTAGGAAATGGTAAGCAAAATTGCAATGGGGGGTGCGAAATAATGAGAAGCTGCCATGTAAGGGATGGGGCCCAGTGGGAGAAACAACTTTTTGGACCCTCCCCCCTGGTGGTAAAGGCAGGATGGAGAGGGGGGGTTGAAGGCGGATGAGGGCCGTGGATGAGGAGCGAGAGTGGATCTCAATGATTCAACAATGTCATCCTTTAATAAAAACGATAAAGGAGCTTTGTCACCATGCGCTTTTCACCTTTTCTTTTTGAACTTAAGATAAGGATCATAAATAAAACATGAAAAATAGTCTATCGAAAGGCGCATAATTGGACCTTCTCACCCTATGATCAAAACATAAGATACAAATCACATAGGAATATATTTACAAAACCAACTAACTTACCTACCCATGACTAAACTAGCATTTTTTTATTCCTCAAAAGGGTGCACTTAGACTAGCAAACCGACTTTATTTTCTTTTATACATAATAAAAAACTATCTAATGTATCCTTTATTTCTCTTATTGATTCAAATTAAATAGTTGAATCAATGTCATTTTCTACTTAACTATTGATTTACCGAGATTAAATTGTTGGGAAAATCTTTATTTGCTAACCTAATTTACAGAAATTGAAAGGAGTTTAATCACGATTACACGGTATGATTAAACTAAAAGCTATTGATTGTGGCATTTTGAACAAGCTGCACACAACCTTTATTTAGAAATAATGAATAAAGCTAACTATCACTAGTGGAATTTAGACTTGCAACAATTTCAACATTATTCCTTTTTTTATTTTTCTTTCTTTTGGCGCGGTTCAATCTTTTCTTCTTTTTCAATATTGTTATTTTTTTCTTTTTTTTCTATTTATACCCTGTTTTCATTTTTTATTCTACTTTTTCTTTTATTTGGAAATCATTTGTAGATTGACAAGTATTTACAAAATAAGACTCCTGAGATACAATACTCAATTACCTTGAGTTCCTATAAATTATAGGACCTTAACAGTAGCTCCAGTTGGGGATGGCACTCTCCCTGTGAGGTGCCAAGAACATTTGATTAGTATCCTTGAGTGTTCTATTTCAGCAATATCCACACCTAATTGCCCTTTGGTGTAGTACTTATGGTAACATATCAATTAGAGCTCAGGGCCTTCTGTGCGGGCTTCAACTTCTGTTAATTGGTCACCGAATCAAAATAATAAAGACAGTGATATTTACAATGATAAATGCTAGAAAAACTTCTATTGATTGGAGAAATAGTGTTTGGGAAATCTTCCATTGACAATTTCACAAGGTAATTCTGTCCCATCTAAATTTCTTAGAAAAGATGCATTATGCTCTCTAAAACCATAAATGACATAATGCCCCATCCATATATTTTCAAATTTTTTGTGCTTCCCTTTGTTGTATCTTCAACAATCCCACTTTAAAACTTTATCACTGAAGGTGAAATCATCTGCCTTTGTTCTTCTACAAAAAGCGTTCTTCATATTCTCATGGATGACCTAAGCGTTATTATAAACCAATTGGTATGGTGACATGCCAATTGATTTCTTCGTTGTGAGCCTATCAGCCTAAAGTGCATTTATCAGCTTGTTCTTCCATGACTTTTTCCTGCCTACTAACAGTTTCTTAATAATATTTACCAGACTCTTATTTGAAGATTTAGCCAAAGCATTACCCTATGGGTAATAACCAGTTGAATGTCCCAATGTGATATGGTATTTGTTACATAAATATATCATCTTCTTAGATCTAAAAGCAACAACATTCTAAGAATTTAATGGTAACAACATATGAGGCTAGTCTAGGAGTGGCCTCAATACATTTGGTGAAGTAGTGAGTAGCGATAAGGATCCATTTATGTTGAGCAGAGGATGGTGGATGGATTTATTCAGTGAAATCTAATCCCCACTATTGGAAAGGGTTTTCAATAAATATGGCCTTCAAAGGTAGTGACAAAAGCTTTCTTTTTCCCTCAGAGATTTGAAACTTGTGGTAAGAGGTTACCCTCTTATGAACATCTGGGAAAAGTGTAGGCTAGTAAAAACCAGCTTTAGGGATCTTATTAGTAGTGGTTTTCTAGTAAATATGTCCACCACACTCACCTTCATGGAATTCCTACATTGTTCTTTCTACATCATCTCTCAATAGACACTTCAGTAGAATACCACTAGCATCTTTCCAATATAAAACATTTTCTATGATGAAAAATTTAACTGCTTTTAGCTTCAGAAATCTAGCCTTTGTCTTAGTTATACCATGAGGAGCATTTAAATTAAATAAAACATAAATAAGGTTTGCATACCAGGGTGAGGTAGTGAAAGCCTCATCTAGTTGTGGAGTCGCCTGTTCCTCTTGATCCTCCAATTCAGCTACAAAGTTGATGCCCAAAGTATTAAAATTAGATTCAACCATCAATTTAGCTAATCCTTGTCCTTTGATAAACTTGGTTGTCTTGATTTCCATGTCATACTCAATGATGATGGCAATCCCTTTGCCTCTTTTTCCGTCTGGTCCATTCTGTGTCAAAATATCTATAACTACAATATTTGGTACATAAGAATTTATGTAAGAATGAAGGATATATACCCTAAAGTCATATCCCTCATCATTTTTGTGTAAAAGGATAGCTAAAATAGTATGTTCATAAGGAAATGAAAAACTTATAAAATCCTTAGTAAAATTAGGATTGGTAATAATTATTGCTTTTGTCAACACTTGTTTAGCTTGGTCAAATGATTGCCTAGTTTCAATGTTCCATCTGATTTCAGAATCTCATTTTGGCATGTTTGTCATGTTTCTAAGAAGTTCTGCAAGGTTAGGGATAAATATTCTTAGGAAGTTTATTCTACCAATAAATGATTGAAGTCCCTTAATATTTCTTGGATGATTGATTTTCAGACTAGCTTCAATCCTTTTAAGATAAATTTTAATACCTTCCTTAGTTATGATATGACCAAGAAGTTTTCCCTCTTCAAGGCCAAACACTGTTTTCTTAGGATTTAGTGAAATCCAAAACCTCCTACATTTTTCAAATACTCTTCCTAGATGTGACAAATGTTCTTCATCAGTTTTAGAATATACATGGATGTCATCTAGATAGATCACAATAAATTTGCTAATTTCATGAGTAAAAGAAATATCCATTGCTCTTTGTAATGTGACTCCAACATTCATTAACCAAAACGACATCTTCACATACATGAAGGTACCCCATGCAGTAGTAAAGGTTGTTTTATCTTGATCCTCTAGATGGACTAAGACCTGATTATAACGTGAGAAACCATCTAATAAATAATTCCTAGAAGATCCAACTAGCTTTTACAAAATATGATCCATTTTAGGTAAATGATAGTTCTCCTTTAGGGAGACTTTTTTAAGGTTTCTAAAATCTATGCACAATGTGAATTCACCTATTTTCTTCGTAGTTGGCACAATATTGGAAACCCATTTAGACTACCTAAGAGGAACTATGATTTTATAATCATAAACTCTTTTGATTTCGTTCTCAATTAAAGGCATTAGAACCGGATTTGTTCTTCGATGTTTTTGCTTAAATGGTTTTTGATATTATTTAATTCGAATTTTGTGTTGTATAATCTATGTTTCATATTTTTTCAGATCTCCATAGCTCGAGGAAAAAACATCACAAATTTCTTGAATAAAGCAACGCACTTTTGTTTTTCAGCACCTGGGATTGATTTGGATAGTTTTATAATTTTGGGGTCTTTTTTAGTACCTAAATTACATTGTTCAACTGATGTTCTTGTGGGCTCAATCTTAGGCTTTTTAGCCACATCATTGAAATAAAATAATTCTTCTAATGGAACTAGACCTCTAGGTAAAACATTATCTTTTAGGTGAAGTGTTTCAATCTCTTCTTTTTCTGGGTCTATCTCAAGCAATTCTAATTTATCTACAACTTTATCTATGGGTGTATTTACATCTGAATTTTCTAATTGACTCTCTAAATTAGAAAGTACAACTATTTGATTATCTACTTCACATTACAATGAAGCCTCTAAGTGGGATATGGTTTACATCAATTAGTTTTCGTGATGGGTCTATGCATCTTGACCATGGTTGAAGGTGAAAACAAGGGCATTATGCATGAAAATGAACATTCTAGGCCTCAAGCATGACAACCATGACACATGCCTTGGGAGGTTGAAGTCGACGCTGTATTTCAAGGACCATTACGCTATTTTCGAAAAAGAGGATGGGCCTAGGAGCCTTAATTGTGCTTTGGAGAAGAAAATAAGTCCTAATGCTAAAATTTTCATTTTTGAAATATTACTAATTAAATAGGTCATAATACTAATGATGAAAAACTTTTGCATAATTGTGCATGCCTACCTCTTTCTCTACATGTTAGATGAGTTGGTTGGTTCACTTTTATAGTGATAGGAAATACATAAATAAAAACATATCTATTTTTATCAACATTTTAAACCATTTCTCTAATATAATGCACATATTCATCTCTAATAAAACTAATAAAACTCACACGTGTTACATTTTAGTGATTTTATTTCTATTCATAATTCTTAAATATAAAAATCTTCATATATGGTAAATTTTTATTGACATATATATCATCAAAATAAATTATATGATAAATAAATATAAACTATTACTAATTTTTAATTGTCTGTGATAAAATTCTCAATCATAATCCTAATAATTAAATTCATAATTTACAAAAAAAAATAAAAAAATAATGTTTAAAATTATCGAAAAATAACACACAAGAACCGCACGAATTGGACTTCAAGAAAATGAAACCAGACGAACTCATTTGAGCGGCTAGTTACATGAATTTAATATAAATACACGCAGACTTTTTCTGTCTTCATTTATTGCCGTCGGAGAGCGTTCCTGTCGGAGAGCGTTGGGCCAACATGACACTGAACCATTCGTACTAGATTGTCGATATAATCAATAAAAAATTGCATGGGTTGGTCCGGTTTGAAACACATGGTTCAATAGCAGTTTATTTATTCATGTTGCAAAAATACCAGGTTATCAGCTGTGGTTGTTTTGATACTATGAATATATTTTTGGTGTTTTTATGATTAAAAGAAATCATTTAAAATTATTTAATGTTCATAATTGGTATTCATAATTACATAACTTCGGATTAAAATAATTGTAATATTGTAATTCTGACCATTAAAAAACTGGTCACATAAATGTCCGAAAACAACTATGTTGAAAGGTTTATAATTGCAGGGGTTAAACATGGTAGAGTTCTTATTATTTTACATTTTAGTTAAACATGGCATAATTATAATGGCAGGAATTAAACATCGTATAATTATCATTAGTGTTTAGTTATTATTATTATATTTTTTAATACATTATTATTTATAAGCATGAGTAATTATAATAATATTTCAAATCATTATGGTGCAAAGAATGGTTTTTGGGAATAAATGTTTTAAAATAATTATGTTGAAATGTATAGAGTGTGGGATTATATATTATATAGTTTTTATAATACAATAATATGTTATTATAATAATATTCTTATCAGATTTTATTTACAGGGAATTGAATTTAAGATAATTATGGTGAAATGTATATAATGACAAGGGATTAAATATTATATAGTTTTTATTATTGTAGTTTTCAATACCATAATATTTATATACACGTAGTCATTACAATGATGTTTCTTATCATGAGATGTCACTTACACCAACTGAAATTATTGGAAAATATAACAACCATTTTACCCAACCATAAGAGATAACCTCAATTAAAATTTCTATTATAAATTTATTAA